>KN483595.1:0-22810 GCA_000787095.1 Periophthalmodon schlosseri | reverse complement strand
CCGGATGAACATATTTGGATTACTTTTGGCCTGACACATCCATTTGTTAATATGGTTTAGATTAGATCTAAACACTTGTGCGTCACTCTGTGCTTTGTGAGTGTCCTGCACATTCTTGTGTTTATATGGAGCAGGACTCAGGACAGCTCCGATGGGACGACCTCGTGCAGCAGCTGAGTCCTGGCCCTCTGCAAACGCCGATCCTTTCTCATGCACTCGTTTGAATCAGATAAACTGTCTTCACTGTGAGTCAGGGCTAAAGTGTAAACAGCTGTGGTGCTTATGGCAAGTGCAAAAATATAGTCCCTTTGGATGACTCGAAGTGTGCAGCTGATCTGATGAATGTATCGTTTTTATGTGTTGTAACATGTTCAGGAAGTTCAACAATAAATCACAATAAATGTATTCAGACCACTTTTATACAAAATGAACCATCTCGCACTCTGAGGACTTCAGAGAGCGGCCTCCTGCTTTTGTCCAGAGTCAGGACTAAACCAGGACTAAACCAGGACTAAACCAGGACTAAACCAGGACTAAACATGGGGAATCAGCGTTTCAGTTTTCTGCAGCTAAAACCTGGAACAGTCTTCCTGAAGATGTGAGACAGGCCTCTACTTTGACAATGTTTAAATCCAGGCTCCAAACGGTTCTGTTTAGCTGTGCATATGACTGAAAGGTTTTTAGTCTGCCTCTTCTCTTTTAATGTTCACTTTATGATGATTATTTATATTTTGATATGTTGTATTGTGATTTAAATGTCTTTCTTATTCTGTAAAGCACTTTGAATTACTTTGTGTATGAACTGTGCTATACAAATAAACTTGCCTTGTCTTGCCTGTTAGATCCAGAGGTGTTTAACCTCCTCTGTACAAACTCACTGCACAAATATCACTCAATAATAGAACTTTTTTTGTTTACAATTGAGACAATAGTTTCAGAAGAGGTTTTTCCCCTGGTAGTGGTTCAATGTTTCTTGTTGACAGCTCTCACTGGCTTTGGCTGTGTTTACATACACACCAGCACGATTATCAGATTATGTAAATGTCATGTGACCAGTGCTGTGTGATGTGAGTAATCTGATTTGTTCTGATTGTTCACACCTGTGCAGGCTTTGACAAGGAACATGTAAAGGAGCAAACTAATGTAGCAGAATGTAAAGCAGAGAAAAAAGGTTATTTTAAAATCCATTGTGCTTCTTTCATTGGGCCTCGTGGCTCAGTTGGTCGAGTGTTTGTCCACTGATCTGAAGGTTTGCGGTTCAAATCCTGCTCTTAACATAAACATCACTGGTTGAGCGGTGACATCTGCTAACCCACAGGTTGCAAGTGCAATTCCAGCTCCCACAAATGAATGCTGTCATTGTGTCCTTTGGCAAGACACTTAATCCACCTTGCCCCCAGTGTCTGTGTACACTGGAGTATGAAAGTGTGTATGAATAGGTGAGTGGTTCCTTGATGTAAAGCGCTTCTAGCACCTTGAAGGTCGGAAAGCGATGTATAAAATGTGACCATACTTTGTCTTGAGTTCCTCTAAAAATCCATTGATTAACTGACACACGTCACCAGTTGTTTTTGATGATCAGATTTCTGTGGTGCTGTAAACACGCACCAAAAATCAGATCCAGGATTTGGATGATGTGCTTTTCACTGGCCATGTAAATGTTCCCTTTGATACAGACTCATTAGTCTGGTGGCCGTCTCTGCTCAGATGGACGTCCAGGACTCTTGGCATGTTTAAACTTGACTTGGGTGAGCGGCTGTACGTTTGTACGTTTGTGTATCCGTGTTGTGTTTGCTGCCTTGTGATTGTTCTTATTCTTGTGTGTGGGAAACCCAGGAAATGCCGGCTCCCATGCACCAGAAGCCATTGTGCTGAGCTTCCTCTGCTTCGGGTGAGTGTTTGGCCACAGCGCTTCCCTCTCGCGCGCTCGGCCTCTAATGATGAGAAGTGTAGAGGAGGAGCCAGAGGACTGGACTTGGCAAAAGTAACTGGAAATAATCTCATGAATGGGTCAGAGGAGGTGTGTTGGAGTTGTTTTATTATTGTGTCCCTGTGCTGGACAAAAATAAGATTCCGGTTCAAATGTGGACAGCCTCCTTCCCCACACCCCTCCACTCCAGCCCATATCGGAGCGTCCAGTTACAAAAGAGCAGGCTGTCCCGAACATGCACATCAAACTGACGGAAGTAAACACAGGGTTGAACAGACGAGTTGTTCTGTTCATTCAGTGTCTTTGTGGGTCAGTGTACCGTACCTGCTGCCACTGCTCTTTTATACTCTGCTTTATTCTAAGGTACAAACATGAGGTAAATCCCCACACAGCTGTAGAATGAGCTTGTGTGTTTTTGTGTACAGAGGCTGCTGACACTCTGGTCCTGTAAGTACTGCCAGAGCTTGTGGTCCTGTCACAAAAGGATCATGTTTGTGATAGAATTACTGAGGCTGCAGTGGCTCAGTGGGATGTTCCTCAAATACACAAAGGCTGAAGATGTCACCCCTCACTTCAGGCAGTGCAGAATGTTCTGTCCTTGGAAAACAAAACAAAAAAATCTGACCCAAATGTGAGGGGAATTCTGTGATTAGCAACAGCATCTTACCAGCAACATGTGTGACTGAGGAGTGACTGAAGCATAATGTAAAAAGCTGGAAGGGTTTAGAAATGCGTAAACTATATTTCTGTTCACCCATGTTCAGAACTGGTTTCTTCCTTGTTTACTTAAACCAGACCGTCTTTGATGACCAGCAAAACATCTTCATCTTCTAAACACTTTTTGTCCAGTTGACAGATTAGAATTCTTCTTTTGCTATGGATCATACCTGGACGACTGAGAGATTACACAGACTTGTTTACTTAAAAGATTATAACAGTGTCTTTCAGGCTGGGACCCCCAAAATAACTATGCAACCTACCCGGGACTCCCACTGCAAAATGAAATGGATGTTCGTCATAATTAAAAGTCACATAACATTTAAAATAAGGTTTATTTGTATTTACTTGTTACTATTTGACCCAAATTTACAAAAAAATATAATGTTTTAAATGAAAAAATCAAATAGTGTGATCATTTTTAAATAGCATCTTCCAAGTCTTCTCGTGACCTCCTTCTTAGCGCCTCATGAGGGTCCTGGAGGACCACTTTGGGAACCCGTGCTTTAGTGAATGGATCAGTGAACCTGCGGTCACTATGATCGGCTCGACCTTGGATAGTCATTCTGACAATTTATACATGTTTTGAGGTGATTTCAGTCACATTCCACTGGACTGGTGTATAGAGCCCAAACAAGCATGAGTGTTCTGAGGGGGTCAGCGGGGGTCACAGCGGGTCTTACACAACACACAGTTCACTGAACCTCCAGTATCAAGCCCGAAGAAAACAACTCCACGCAGAACAACAGCGGTGGATGGGAAAATCCTCTCCGGAGGATGTTTTTGGCTCTAATCAGACCAGGCGTGTTTATGTTTTTCATCTCATTTGTGTAAAGTTGTGAAATGAGTTTTCCCAGAATTACACTATGAGCCTCCTCACGGTTATGTATTGATTTCATTAAAACTAATTGAAAAGACTTCTGTTTTATCATGGACTTCCTGGCCACGCAAGCATCGGACCATTTAGAGTGCTGTTTTTCGTTAAGCTTCTGTCACTGTGACGATAAACGATGACGACAAGAGTGGGTTTGTTTTTGCATTGAGAGAACAAGTTAATCTTTAAGCCTTTTGAACCACATGACTAATTCATAAAAGCTTTAAATTTACACGGTGGCCCTGGCTGAGGTGATGTTTGTGAGATAAGTCAGAATGATACGGACTCTTACATTCACATTTACTTTAATTTTACAAGATCAGGCCAATAAAGAATCATGTAGGAATATTATTAAAATGCTGGACTAACTGAGGTTTAGCTTAAGAGGAGTTTGGTACTTTGGACTTTGGGTAATCTGAAATTATCATAGATGTACACTACCAGTCAAAAGTTTGGACACCCTCTCATTCAATGTTTTTTTCTTTATTTTTACTACTTTCTATATTTTATTTACATCCAGAAGACATCAAATATAAGAAGAAAGATACATGGAATTATGTAGTAAAGATATAAGTCTATAACTTTACTACAAATTTTTAAAATATATTTTATATTAAAATACCAAAAAATATCCATCCATCCATTTTTTTCCTCTTATCCAGGTCCGGGGCGTGAAGGGCGGCAGTCTAAGCAGGGACTAGCAGACTTCCCTCACCCCAGACACTTCCTCCAGCTCCTCCGGTGAGACCCCAAGACGTTCCCATAATAATTCCATATATATTACTTCTTATATTTGATGTCTTCTGTGTGTATATAAAATGCAGAACATAGTAAAAGTAGATACATATGAAAGACATCAAATATATGAAATAACATATATGGAATTATGTTATAAAGAAAAAAAGTTAAATAATATATAAAATATATAAATATTTTTCGACAAAAGCAAAGGGTGGATACTTTGAGAATTTGAATATAAAATATAAAAATAAATATATATTTTGTAGCGTTATTTAACTTTTTTTCTTTACTATATAGTTCCTTCTATATTTGATGTCTTCTGTGTGTATATAAAATGTAGAAAGTAGTAAAAAAAAAAAAACATTGAGGGAGAGGGTGTGTCCAAACTTTTGACACTTTGTGCAGTTGTGTAGCTCCAGCTCTCCCCTATAACACCATTTGAAGTAAACCAGAGAGGGATGAAAAAATCTTCAGGACGACAGTAGCTCAGTTGGTAGAGTGTGTTTGTCCAGGTTGGTGGTGCGATTCCAGCTCCCACAGATGAATACTGTTGTTGTGTCCTTGAGCAAGACACTCACCCCGGTGTCCGCGTACACCGGGGTATCAGTGTGTGTGTGAATGGGTGAGTGGTTCCTTGATGTAAAGCGCTTTGAGTGACTTGAAGGTGGAAAAGCGCTTTATAAAACTGTGACCGTTTACCAAATCTGTATTAGTTTCATGATGCACTTTGCTTAAACATATTAGCTGTTCTGAAAGATTAAAGTATTTTTTTCCCTATCTGTTACTACATTCAATGGACATTATGTTTACTACTATAACAATGAAAATATAGTTGAGTGAATTTGCTCAAGGAGGGATGATGGTATATTTTATTACACCAAACAAGATATGGCTTTTGAAAACACATCTATAAAAGTAAAAGTAAACTGCAAACTGATAGATTCTTTTAAAATGGCACTTATCTTTTTTTTTAATTACATTTTTTATGTCAAAAGCGTTCACTCTTTCTCCCCTGAAGAGCTGCACCCGTGTTTTAAAACCATGTCTTCTCCTCGCGGCCTCAGAGCAAGCCGTCTGTTTGCTCTCAGCTCCATGTTGCAGACGTAATAACTATTTGATGTTTAGCTGCAAGTTGACCATTTGTTTGGCCTCACTCACACTCCAAAAGTGCCCCCCACTCAAACGTGGCTCCGAACAGCACTTGTACATAAATACAGAAGGGAACAGAGTGATGCAGATCTGCAGCTGACCCCTGTCCCTAACGCCTCCCACTGTCCAGATTCCAGCAGCATTTACAGTAAGAGATGTTATGACACAGGGGGGTCAACGTGGACGTGGCCCAGAAGAGGAGGGGGCTGTAAAACTCATGTTAACCTCGCAGTGTCCGCTAGTAGATGTCTGCTCGGGCCCAGCTGTGAACGTGGGAGCAAAGAGCCGTTTCCGCTGACTTATCTGGAGGTGTGAGTGTGTGTGAAAGAGCCAGAGGGTAAACATGGCTCTCTCATTAAAGTATTGACATCCTCTGGGGGGTGATGGCACAAAACCACAAGGTAAGGTACACTTGTCCCTATATTTATCATCTGCATTTGACCCATCCTTCAATGCTGTTGGGGCAACCTGTTAAGAGCAGACCCATCTCCAGATCTTGAGGTATAGGCTCAGGACTACCATAAAGGGCCCATATTACACTATTCTGTGATCTATGTTATAATGTTGTTTCCTCATAACAAAACATACCTGGAATTGTGTTTTGTTTCATTCACACATGTTTAACGCACAAACCCTGCACATACCCTATTTACGCTGAGATCTTTTCTCACTCTGGTTCACCTTGTGATGTCATGTGATAATACAGGAAGTGCTCCACTAGGTTTTTAAACTCCACACACCTTCACTAGAATCATTTGGATGATTTCAGCTCTGGAACTGCCAATCTCTATTGAAACAAAAGATAGCTGTTAACTTGAAAACTACCACTGTATGACATCACAAGGTGGAACAGAGAATTTTGAGCTTTGGAGATAATAAAGGGTTACACAAACATGTGTGAATGAAACAAAACACAACTCCAGGTATGTTTTTGAAGAGGTAACAATATTATAACATGGCTTAACTCTCAAGTTAAGAGAGTGGACACAAGAGTCCATTTCACGCAATATAGGATTTTAACCTATGGTGCATGTCTTCGGTTAAGGTTGAAGTTAAAGTTAAGGTACGCTTTATGTCCCCGTAGGGAAATTTGTCCTCTGCATTTGACCCATCCGTCAGTGCCACTGGGGCATCTCCACAGAGTGGTCCAGGAGTCAAACCCAGAACCTTCTTGCTGTGAGGCGTGAGTCCCAGCCACTCAGCCACCGTGCTTCCATGAGCATGAGGGCATTTGGAGAGGACGGGGGATATGTGGAGGGGCAGGTTTATCATTTACTGGTGGGAAAACACAAGCCGATGGTTTCATGTCAGGACTTGAGTTGTGTTGTGTTGTCATGACGACCTGTCAATCAGGATACTGCACATGCCACGGCAAATTTTCACGTCCCTGATGAATGCTGGGTACCGCTTCCTCCTCTGACAGGACTCCAGACCAGATAACACACATTTGTTTGGGTTTGTTTCTTCCGAGCTGCCTCCCATCTCTCTGTGAAAACTGTGGCATGTTTACATCCGGCAGAATTCCTTTCACTAATTTCACTATTGTAGTCTTTCTGCTGTCGTTATTCCAGTGTGGAGGACAGCTGTTATGACAAACGTGTTCTCAAGTTGAAGTGGAAAAAAACTATAATGAGTCATCTAAACAAATACAAATCAACATTGGGAGTGGAAACGGGTTGAATGTTTTGCTCCTGACGAAATTCTCGTTTAGTTTGTTTGACAGTAGGGCGAAATCACATGACAAAACACATCCAGGAACGACCGGGAATAGGTAAACAGGGAAAGTGGTGGAGGACAAATGATATTAATCTGATCCAACTTTGAGCCTTGAGTCATTTACGTGACAGATACTAGTCAGTTTGTCAACAGAATTTAGGAATTGTTACTCATGGAATTATGGGATATCAAAACCAGTCAGTTCTAGTACAGACACAGAACAGAAAGCTGCTCCCAGTTACAATATGAAAGTCGTACTATTAGGGATGCACGATAATGACAAAAATGTAAAGTGTAATTATGTAAATGTATGTATGTTTTAATGTGCCCAAAATATGAATGGACCAATAAAATATCCTCAAAACGTTAAACCCTTGTTTGGGACATAACATAAGAAGTTTTTGTCTCTTTTTGGCTCATAGCAAAAGAAAAATTCAATAATTAAAATCTGTAACTGGACAAAAGTTTTAGAGTGAAAATGTTTGGCTGCTCATCGCCTGTTTGTTTACAGTGTCTGTTTGTTAGCTGGGGTCAATTTTTATAGTTTTAAATTTGCATATCTCCATTACAATTCCAGTAAAATAACTCTACTAAATATTTTTCGACAAAGTAAAGGGTGGATACTTTTTATTTACCTCTTACTTCATATATTTGATGTCTTCTGTATGTATATAGTAGCAAAAATAAAGAAAAAAAAACATTGAATGAAGGGTGTGTCTATTTGATGTCTTCTGTATGTATATAGTAGCAAAAATAAAGAAAAAAAAACATTGAATGAGAGGGTGTGTCCAAACTTTTGACTGGCAGTGTGTATATATTGACAAAAAGCTGAAAGTATATATGAAAAGCCCCACCACATGTACAACTCCATGTATACTCTGAGTGTACACTTGTGTACTTCTCCCACAGTTCACCTAAGTGCAGTAGAACCCATTGCACTGAGACTCGTGTTGACTCTCTGATCACATGTCAAACATTATAACAAGGCCAAAACCTTTGTCAACACAGGTTTGAGTGGCATTCAAGGCACCAACAAAGAGGAGAACATCCATTTCCACAACTGAACAAGAGGCCAAGAATCGGAGCATCGCGTTACACTTAAACTTCACACACCTCCAGTTCTACCACATTTGGTTTGATAGCACGTTATTTTATATTTCACACTTATTATTCATTGTTTTATGTTGCACTATGTTGGCACTAAAATCTGTTTTCTGATTCTGATAAGTCTGTGGTTATAAAAAGGATTTTAATGGGAGACACTACAGGCAAAACTATTTATTATTTTTCAATTTTTAGTTTTTTAGTCAGTTTGATCTCTTAAACTACAAGCTTTCATGTGGAAGTAATATGTTTAATATGATTAGTATTTAAAGGGCCCATGTTACACTGTTAGAGCAGATTTACGTTCTAATGTTGTTTCCTCATCACAAACAGACCTGGAGTTGTGTTTTGTTTCATTCACACATGTTTAACACACAAACCCTGCATATTTAGGCTGAGTTCTTCTCTCAAACAGAAAACACTGTGTTTCACCTTGTGATGCCATGTGGTAATACAGGAAGTGCTCCACTGTCTTTTTAAACTCTATTCACCTTCACTAGAATCATTTGGATAATTTCAGATCTGGAATTGCCAATTTCTTCTGAACAAAAGGTAAAAGGTAGATGCTAACATGTAAACTACCGCTTCATGACATCACAAGGTGGAACAGAGCATTTTGAGCTTTGGAGATGTAGACAGACTAATAATAAAGGATTACTCAAACATATGTGAATGAAACTAAACACAACTCCAGGTATGTTTTTGAGGAGGTGATAACATTATAACAGGGCTAAGAGCTCATAAGAGTCAGTTTTGCATAATATAGGACCTTCAACTTAATCAACCTGCCTTCACAGAGTTATATGGGACAGTGTAACTTCAAAAACTTTTTCTCAAAATGCATTTCCCCCAAAGGGACATAAGGACCAGCCCTTAAAGTAGCACCTACACATACCAAACCTTACAGTGTTGTACTGAACAAAATTTTGACAAAACATACCAAAGGATTTTTTGATAATTCCAAGTCTGATTTATTCAAGTTTTAACTTTTAAAAAAAATTGGTGAAATTTGAATTTTTAGGCAAATTTTCAGTCAGATCTATTTTCTCAAATACTAAATAAGATCCAAAATCCCCCTCTGTATATTTTTTCTTTCTGTTTTAAATGTCCCAAAAATAGTACATTTTAGCTGTTTTTACTCATAAAATGCCTTTTTTCTATATGAAAATATATTTTATCTTGTTCAGTGTCCTTGGGTGCTTTGAAAGGCGCTTATAAATAAAATGCATTATTATTATTATTATTATTATTATGAAAAACTTGTAATACATTTTTTTCTTACATTTATGTGAGTAAATTACAGGAGAAGTTTCAAATTCATATCTCTAAATTTACGATTTTTTCCTATTCACCTGCAGCGTCTCACGTTAATCTTAATTTGATGAACTAGACAGACTTAAAGAGTGACATTTAACACAAAAATTGAACAAAAAAAATAGTCTGAACTCTGCTCTAAACAACAGAGGACTGGCTGTAGAACTCTTAATAAAAGCCACAACCTCATAATAAACAATTTGAAACATTTGGATGTTTGGTTTAAGTTCAGTTAATCACACCCCCATCTTTAGTATTATAAACATAAACAGAAAAAGGCATTTGTACCATAACACCAAACTCTTTGTTAATCTCTTGAAAAACACACTGATATAGAGCTGCCTTCGGACGCCAGTGAAAACATCGAAAGAGCCGCTGTGGATTTAAGCCGCTGTTTTGTTCCTTGACCTAAAATGCACCATCTGAGTGTTTTGGTCTTCCTCCACATACCGAGCATGTCAGTGCGTATGTAGAAACAGCGCTGTCATGGTGTGCTAATAGCCGTGTGTTCATAACATCACCATGAGGCCCAGACTGAAAAACACCGGCCTTGACCTCGATGTGGTCCCACCTCTTTGCATCAGCCGCTGTTGTCTTTTCCTTATGTAATGTTATCGCTGTTTGATTGGCCTCCCTCGGACATGCAGTGAAAATAATCAACAGAAAAGTCCCAGTCCAGAAGTCGTGCCTCACTGGCTTTATTTTGTAATACGCCAATATCATCGCAGTGCAAACACAGTATAAAATATCATCTTTAACAAAATGTACATTCACATAAACAGCTCCATAAATACATCTCCAACAAAAGACAAAGATCTGGTCATTCGTAATATAGCTCTGAAAAAGACATTGTACAGTAATAGCTAGTAATACCTACATATAACAATTGAAACCCGTATTTTACAGTAAGAAAATATGAAATTTACAGGAAAAATATTGTACATAACCCTTTCCATCAATGTTACGGACTGTTAAAGCAAGTATATAAAAATCCTCATTTAAACCTCAAAGAAAGCGCTTAAGCTATTGTGACTACACAATATTTAAACTACAAGTTCATCTCGTCAGGCCTCCAAATAAATATATCCAAAATCAACACTTGCCATTGTTTTTGTTATAAAACCGGCAAGGATCTTAAACATCTTAAAACAGCAAAAATACAGGCATCCAACAAAAGAAAATCCACAACAGCTGTAGCCACACGTTCAGTAGTGCTACAGCTCAACACGATCAACTTGATATGTTTATGAAAATAGGTTGGCACATTTGAAAACCAGCTACCTGTTGACCCCAACAGGAAGAAAGGGAGAGGAGAAGTCCCGCCCCCTGCCTGATGTCAATCTGTCCTGAAATGTCCTCAAAACACACCAAGCTCATGGAGGAGACACAGTCAAAAAGCACCTAACATTCAAGGAGGACTGCTACCTTGAGCGCATGCATGAGAACTACATGGAGAAGAGCCACCCTGCTGCTCGGGCTGTGTCTGTCTCATCAAAGCATGCATGTACGAGCCTGGTAACGTAATGTAAGGCTCTGCAGATTAGAGGAGGCTGACTGTGGTTAGCCTCACTGTAAGTAGCATGCTCACTGCAAAGTCAATCTTCTGGGTTGTTCGAGGAAGTCAGATACAGAGGTTTGGGTGTCTCCTCATAAACAGCAGTTTTCTTTTGTACCAAAGCAGCTTTTAGAAGTGTTCATAAAAATAGTAGATAACAGAATATGTTAACCATATAAAATATTCTTAATAATAAACAAGCACGCTGAAATGTCTTTTAAAATATAACATCAGAAGGAAGGAATCACACTCAATCACACAATACAGAAAATAAGGTTTAAGTCATGCTTCAGATCCATAGAGATACAGATTGTGTGGCTAGCTATGCACACTCTATTGGCTACATACACTATCAGGTCAAAATAGGGTCCAGCTGGCTACAGCATGCAAGTAGGGAACAGGCTGAAGAGACAAACCAAGTTATTGCTACACTTTGACAAGGAAGAATCTGGAAGTCAAGCATCACAGGGAAACAGACAGCAAACATGAGCTAATGCAGCAGTGGCCTCATGCACTTAAAAACACTGAGCCAGGCCCAGGGAGTCCGAGTCCACCTCATGTGCCATGTGAGGGTAAAGGTAAAGGGGCTTGTGCCACAAAGAAACCACCGAACCGCCAATGACAAGGCAATGCCCTCCTGTGTTTGGCAAGTTTTACTACTAACCGCCGTGTACGAACATTTGGCTTCATCCCCTTAAACTAATATTACATCTGATGACACAGCTCCAGTAACAACTTCAACTGTGCTAATTGGTCTTCAGTTAATCAATAAAGAACCTGAAAGGCAACAGAAAATGGCATTTTGAGGAGTGGTTGCTAAGGCAACAACACTGATTTGGTTTAATACTGAGAGAAAGGGTAGGTTAAAGTGATTAAAGGACTTTACATTAGCGGAGGCTTGTGTGCTACACAATCACTTGTGCATTGTTTAGAGATTTTAGCTTGTTAAAGTGGTGGATACAGTTTGAATTCCTGGAGATGTCCTTGGCCTTTGATTGGTTACAGAGCAACGTGGCTAAAGCATCCTGTATCCTGTCCACGGCACCCTGCAGAGTAAAGCAACACACAGGGCTCAGGTGAGAGGGGGCTAGGCCTCCTCCAATGCCCATGGTCAGTCCTGCGTGAAGGGCCCAATACTGGCTTCCTATTGGACGAGGAGTGTCTCTGTGCAGCAGGTCTTTATGTCCCTCAGACCATGGCCACGGGGACAGAGGGCAGGTACCTGGTGGTGCTGGTGGATGCGGTGGGTTTGGTGGTCCCGGGGCTGGCTGTCCTCATTGTGGCGTATGTGGTGACCGTGGGGGCGGGGCTTAGCCTGGTGCACACACTGCCATGGCTGAAGGCGCTGGATCTCCGCTCCGAGTTTGTTTGTTGCTGTTGTGAATGAGCTGGCCTGCTGCCCGGCCTCCGCCCTTTCAGGAAGTATGTGAGCATCTGACCTTTGCCCTTTACACTGACCTGACCCCTGCACTCAAATTCGTAGAAGTCTGTGATGAGACGATAGACATCCTCGGTCACCTAGGGAACAAACACAGGTTTCTCAGGGCCACACTTTGTTTAAAAACAAAAACAAGGCTAAATTATTATCCATAGAACAATTATCTTCTAATGAGAAGAGATGCCAGATTTAAACATTTTCCATGTTTGGTTTTTGGGTGATTTGCAAGTTTGGTTAAATGCGTGAATGCAGTACGCTATAGAAGCCACTCCTTCAAATACACAATTTTAACATGAACACTGTATGGCAAGAACAGTGCCATCATGAGGACAAACATTTATACACACGCCTGCACCTGTTTTAATGTTTTAAAAAAGACTTATGTTTGTTTTGTTTGATTTCTGTATTTGAACAGGGCGCCCATGAAAAGGAGAGTCTGAGTGCTCTCACTGGGCTCTCCCTGTAGAAATAAAGATAAATGGAAATGCTGCTGTAATGGTCAGATGACAATATATACAGCGCCTAAAAATAAAATGAAATATGAGCAAATACACATAGAGCCCTGGTTAGCACACCTGTATCTTTCCTTGGACCCCAGTGCTGTCCATGCGACTGGCCACGTTTACTGTGTTTCCCCAGATGTCATACTGAGGTCTCCTGGCTCCAATTACCCCGGCCACCACTGGACCCACGTTGATCCCTAAAAAACAGAACCATAAATATGATGAGAAACAAACTGTGTGCTCACCTGCCCCTGAAGACGTGTGTGCCGTTACAAGTATGTGCCCCTGAGGACGTGTGTGCTGTTACCAGTATGTGCCCACCTGCCCCTGAGGAGGTGTGTGCTGTGTTACTGTATGTTGCCAGTGTTACCAGCCTCTTTAGTGCCTCCAGTGATTGAATATGAGTGAACTGCGTCAGCCTTGTCTCTATCCATCCTGAGTGAACCCTGCCTAAAGCGTTTTTGTTCAGCTCCAGTCACTCGTGTGCAACTAATGGTATAATAATAATCAATAATTCAAACAGTTTAGTAGCAGTTTGATTAAGTATATGGTTTGTGATTATGTACATTTCAAATATTGCATTTTAACTTTAATATCCAATACAAAAAGGCAACTAATAGCAACTTTTCTGGTGCAGGGTTTGTCACCCGTTTGTTCCCATGGAGATATTATTGCTTTGCCTGGAATGTTCCACAGCATGGCATTAAACTCACAAGATAAGCACATAGAGTGTATAAAGAAGTGGAGCAAGGGAGTGTGATGTCACTCATAGGGTTCGGCTCCAGTCAAATGAAGCTGATCGAGACTAGCAGTTATAGGGGCGAATCTGGAATTAAGAATTCCGACCACGAGTATCATCATCATCATCATCAAAGAGCCAATCCAGAGCGAAGCTGATGAACGCCCCTTCACGCCTGCACCCCTGGTTTAGCACAGAGTGGGCTCTTAGCAACGCTGTCAGTCAAACCTGTTGCTAACGCTAGTGGGAGCGACCTCGGGGAAAGAAGGCACCTGATTCCTCTGTTATTATTGTTCATATGTTGATTTACGGACACAACAGTGAAATAAAAAATACCAGGGTTAATACAAACATTTTAAGACTTTTAAAGATTTTTTTTATTGTCATAGAAAAAAATGAAATGACGTTTAGATCATCAAACACTGCATAGTTTTGATGTAAAGTGCAATACCAAAAGTGCAAGAGCCCATCCAATAACTCCATACATAACCCCAGTGTAAACATGAGCACGATAACAACATCAGTGCAGCACATGTGTAATGTGTAAGACGCAGCATGAAGGGCAGTAAATCTGTATGTTGTGGAGTATGAAAGTTAGATCTCTATCATGGCCACAGGAATCTAATAAAAGGCGAGGAAAGTGTCTTCAAATAAACAGAGCCCATGGAGAGAGTGGAGACAGGATGGCACTGTGTACACCAGCCACTGTTGTGACTGTGCAGGGTTCTGGTGTCACAGGCTCCCACAGGAAGTCCACACAATGGAGCCCAGAGCCAGGGGTCTGCTGTGACGAGCTTCCTCCATGTTCTCCTCTTCTTCTGATGCATTTCCTTCAAACTTACCGGCACTCTGCAGCTCCGAGCTCGAGGGACCAGGGTACTAATGTGAACCTATAGACCAGCATCAGTGTGTAGGCCTCAGTGTGTAAGCCTCAGCGTGTAGGCCTCAGCGTGCAGGCCTCAGTGTGTAGGCCTCAGTGTGTAGGCCTCAGCGTGTAGGCCTCAGTGTGTAAGCCTCAGTGTGTAAGCCTCAGCGTGTAGGCCTCAGCGTGTGCACATTATCGGTCACCATGGCACTTTTAGTTCCATAATGACTGTATATCTATGCATATTCATACTTTGTAGCGACATCACGCTGGGGGTGTTCTACATGTATCTGTATGGTGGAATGGTCAGCAGTTACCATGGAGATACAATGCACACATTAGTAAACACTGTCAAAACTATGAATGGAGATGACTGGCTTAACACCACACTGGATGGTCTGTTCTCTCGTTTCAGTGACACTTGCACGGAGGTTTTGGATGGAGTGGCTCCATTAAGACAAAGCCCATAGCACAGCCTTGGCTTAATGAGAATATGGGTGAGGTCAGGTGTGCATGTAGACACACTGAGAGGAAACGAAAAAAAGACAGGTTTAACTGCATTTATCAGAATATCAGAGGGTAATTTAAGCTGCCAAGTATAGTTTTATATCAAACCTGGTGTCAACTGCCACAAACCTTAGATGTTTTTTACTACTTTGAAGTCTATTGTAAATCCATGTAACACAAATGTTGTTGTGCCCTCATCTACACTCTGTGAAAACTTCTCATCTTCTTCAGGGATAAAGCCACTGCTGCTGTTGTGGGTCTTTGAGTGTTTTGAGTCAGTGTTTCTCTCAGACTTGAAAAACACTGTTCAACAGCTAAAGCTAACACCTTCCTTGTGCTCACTAGATATTCTTCCAAGTCGTGTTCAACAATGTTTTTGGCGCTATGTTTAAACTGGACTAGCACATTAGCTAGTACAGCTTCTTTCAGGCAGATTTTGAAGAAACAATCCACGCATTTGTAATGTTTGGATTATTGTAATTCTTTGTATGGGGGGCTGGACCAGGGCTCCCTGCAGCTCTTACAGAATGTCCAGAACAAAAACTATGAGATGAGACACATCAGACCTGTGCTGTGCTGCACTGGCTCCTGTTTCATATCAAAATGTCATTGATTGTGTTTAAATGTTTACACTCTATGGGTCCTCTTTATTTGAGGGAGTTACTGCAGCCCTAGACTCCACCCAGAGCCCTGAGGTCAGCTGACCAGCTCCTGCTGCTGTGCCCAAAGCCAGGCTCAAGACCAGAGCTGACAGAGCCTTTTCTGTGGCAGCGCTCAGACTATGGAACAGCGCCCTCTGCCTGTCAGATCCTCTCAGTCATTAACACAGTTTAAGACTAGACTGAAAACCCACCTCTTCTCCCTGGCATTTAATACTAGCTACACAGGATATACAGGTGTTTTATTGTTCTTTTCCTATGTATCGCACTATCTTAAATAAATAAACTTGAAACTTGAAAAAACTAACTGAAAATCCGTTGGCTAATGCAAGCTAGATTGTGACTGTAATGTTATTTTAGAGGGACTTGTTAAACAGCACAAATCAGATCACCTCCTGTAGTTCCAACTAAGTCAGTTCTTCTGGTCAGAAGATCACCTCCTGTAGTTCCAACTAAGTCAGTTCTTTCTGGTCAGACTGAGTTAAAATAAAGGTCAGATTAAAGTTTAATTTGAGTAACAGAGCTTCAGATAGAGTAGTGCTATCAGTTAGCATCACACCTCCAAGGAATGTTGATGACATCAGCTGCAAAGTATCAATATAATAGACCTGTAGTCTTTGGAGTTCATTACTGTTGCATGAATGGAGACATTATGCATAGGAAACAAGATATAAAAGCCAGCACACATTTTATTCATGCAATAAACTGCAGTACAGATATACTATAAAGTGCACCGTTAGCATTCTAATGTTTTTTAGTTTTACTATTACGGTAAACTCCACTGTGGCCTCTCAAAGTTGTGAAAAGTGGTTCATAAATTCATCGCGGGGAAGAGTTAAGATGCTCGGAATGCCAAATGCTCGGAACAGTTTAAAATGTACTAGTTCTGTTTTCACGTTTTTAAGACAGTAAAAATCAGGTACAGTGCCTTTTAGTATCAATCAGCATGACGGAATTAAAGGGCTTAAAGTAATTAGGTGTTTTTCCCTCTTCCCACTGCTTCTCGAGCTGAAATGGACACACGGTAGATGTTTGCTAATGTGTTGTTGAATATGTATGTGCATGTGTGAGTCTGTGTATAGGCGGACCATGCTAACTGAACCTTATTTATCTCCTACTTTCATTTTACCATATAGATGTAAATAAAGTATACTTTTGTAGCATTACTTGTGAACACTGTAGACAAAATGTGAATATCAAAACTTCTGTCACAAGATAGAAATAAAAATCAGTGGTATATTTTCACTCACCCACTCTCAGTACAAAGTCATTGTAGGACTGGTAGTTGATGGCATCCAGGACGTCAAACATCTCAATGGCAAAGTCCGACACTGTGCATAAATGGGAGGTGATGGACTTCTTAGCCTGAAAGTAACAAAGCCATCAACCACACAGTTATGATAAGTGACATAATGTTTGTCTGAAACTAGCAAATTTCTACATTTTAGGTTTGACAGACATATTCTCTTTGTGTGGCTCAACTAAAGTGCTGCCACTTTTTGTATTACTTTTGTGCGATGGCATCCGCACCAACAATGTAGAGATTTACCAAAAATGTGACTCAGTGCAACCAAACTCTGACACAGGACAGAGCTTCTCTTGTGTGGAGTTTGTACAACTTTCAAATTTGATCCTTTATCAGTGGATCCAAATAAATCAACGAGAGCTGGATCTGTTAACTTAACCGTGTTGGTAATCACACACAGGATTTATACAGAGACACGTGACATGTGAGAGACATGTAACGCACAAACACACAAATACTACCTACAAATACTAGCTGCATTTTGGATGCTTTGGCAGTGTGCTGATCTCTCGCACACACTCACACGTGCACACAGCCGCACACTCACATATGCACACACACGCACACACACGCACACATGCACACACATGCACACACACACATGCACACACAATCACGCACACAAACATGCGCACACTCACACACATGCGCACTCACCTGCACACATGCATACACGCACAGACATACACATGCACGCACACACACACATGCACGCACACACACACACACATGCACACAACACTTCTAAATGCAGTCACTGCGTGCACCTTGGAGGCAGTCGTAGGAACCAGCCCTACTGCGGCCATGTAAGTACTGCCAATGGTTTTGATTTTCTCAATGTCTCTGTAGCACTCCTTATCCATCAGCTGGAAACAGAACAGAAAATACAACCACATAAGAAAACATAAGTGTTTGTAGCTCAAACAGCATCACAGCAGCGGCAGTGCTATTGGGCCACTTTAATTGTTCTGCAGCCCCTGTGATACATTGTTCATTGTTGACCAGTGCTTCAAATGTTATAGACATATTAGTCCTGTTGTAAAGTAAAAAAATCCTATAACTTGAAAACATATTTCCCAAAATAGAATTTGAGAGAGACATTCGTTAAAGAATGATGCTTTTTTCAAGTACTTAGTACTGAGCTTGAACTTAAGCAGATCATAATTTTACATGTTTGTTTATTGTAAACCGCAATATTCATCTAAGGAAACTGAACAAGTGACTGTAGCTTAAAACTGCAGAGCTGCACTGTAGCAAGCAGCAGATATTAATTTATATCTTTTCATTTCTGAAAAATGGCTATGTGAAAACAGACATTTTCTGAGCACTCAAGCCCCAAATGCAGGACAGCACAGGATTCCTCAAACATTCATCACTCAAAATACTGAAGCTAAGAACGAGGGACACTGTTATAACATGGTTAACAGCTCATAAAAGCCCATTTGCATAATATGCCCCCTTAACTTGCTGCAACTTGCTGTACATGGGGCAGGATCAGAATTCTGCAGGGTCTCTGAATGTTGAGGTTGTTCTAAATGTGCTTTATAAATAACATTTAACACTGACAATTAAATATACAATTTTAGCCATTGAGCGTGTTGCAAATGACCACATACAGTTTACAGAAGTTATATTTTGGGATAAAAAACAAAAAAAACGATGATTTTTGCGTTGGCTTGTTGGCGTAAATGGCTGCTTGCCGTGGCTGATTATAGATTGATCCAGCCCCAAAGTCATCTGCAAGTAATTCCTTCATCGCAACGAACTTTCCCAACCGCGACCAAAGCTTATTATTATACGTCAATAAACACAGTGTTGAGTCATGCCTACGGTTTTATCTTCATCGTCTACAGATTTATGCTTCCTAAAGACCCACTAAGGACCCACCTCATCGAAGTCGGCGATGATCTCATTAAGGAGCCTCAGACACTCCACTCCCATGTTGTTCCCATCAAGCTCGATGTAGAAGTCGTTAAAGTTTGCAATGGAGGCGAACAGAACTCCAACCTGTGCATATGACTGGTAGTACAGGTCCTGCGTCACAAAGAGGAGACGCGATATATTAAAAGGCATGTTCGTTTCAACATTTTGAACTTGACTTTTTCAGATTAAAGATAGCAAATGTTGTTCTTAAACAAATTAGCACATCGTACAGACTGTGGAGTACCACCATTTCCTCCACAAACTACAAAATCTTATTCTGCAAAAAACTGCTAACCCTGTAGTTTAGATCTGTACAAACATGTTGTGAAGTGTGATTCTTGTATTAGTTTGTCGGTTCAGATTTCAGTCTTTTTGTCAATTCTTTTGGACGTGTTTAAAATGTGAACTTTGAACTTTGAACAGTCACATTTTATACAGCGCTTTTCCACCTTCAAGTCACTCAAAGCGCTTTACATCAAGGAACCTCTCACACATTCACACACATATTCATACACAAGTGTACACAGACCCTGGGGGCGTGGGGGATTAAGTGTCTTGCCCAAGGACATGACGACAGCATTCATCTGTGGGCGCCGGAATCGCACTGCCAACCTGTGGGTCAGTGGATCTGACCGCTCAACCAATGACGTTTATGTCGAGAGCTGGATTGAAACCGCCAGCCTTCGTATAAGCGGACAAACACTCTACCAACTGAGCCACTGTCGGTTCTAAATAAAAATGAAAAATAAATAAAAATCGCAAATCTAATCGCAATCACAAATACTTGTCAGAAATTCGATTTTTTTTTCCCCAAATTGTTCAACTCTACTTAAAACAAAACAATCAATGGAATAATGTCTATGGAAGTGCTCCTGTTTCCTCGATCTGAAACCCACAGAGAGGTTAGGTTTATTTCGCTGACATAAAATCTGAAGTGGTGCCATTTGATGAGTGAGCATCCTAAAGAGTACACCTTTAGTGTTTAGTCAAAAACACTCCATTTACTCAACACTGTGAGTAATGCTCTGAGTGAATCACAAACCTGCCCTCTCAGCACAGGGATTACTTTGGAAATGGGGTTTTGAGTCCAGATGACAATTATTTCACTGACGGAGGCTCTGCCAGACATTTTAATGTACAACCTTTAGAATGTTGTGAAGTGAAGTGAACACAGCCTATTGCCAATGCTAGTCTGTTAATCCAGTGTAGCCAAAAATCATTCATCAAATGACAAGATTTGTTAAGACATAGATCTGTGCCCAGTTGGAAAAGTCATGTAAAACTTTGTCTGAGTCCTGGATTAAAGCTCATTATAAAAGCGCTGAAATTCCTAGAAAGTCTTTCACAGTGTGACGAAATGTAAATGGAATATGACCTTCAACTTTTTCCAAGAACAGCTACTGAGAAAAGCCCATTTCTATTGTAAAAACAGCACCGAGACTGATTCTGACCAGGAACCAATGTGAGCAGTGTATTGTGTAAGTTGAGCTTTTGATAGTATGTCAGTTGGTCTATCAGTTGCAAAACTTTCGATGCAGGTTCAGGTTTTAAGGTTAGCCTTCATGGCCCCTTCAGGGAACTTTACCCTGTGCATTGATCTGACCCATCTTCAATACCTCTGAGCCGCCTGACAGAGGCCCATCTCTAGAGCTTGAGCCAGGCTTGGTCAGGACAACCTTCGTTATTTAGTTTATTTTCTTGGGTCAGTTAGCATAATGGTTAATCGAGTTGCACGATTCAAGAGTAGCACAAAAATAACACATAACGCTTCAAACAGGTGTGTTAGTTTCAGTGTAGTTAGCTCCTCCCTTCAGATGGACATAAGGCAGTGTCCACCAGAAATCTGACCAGAACTGAAGAAGCGGTTTGGATGAGCAGCTAACGTCTTACATAAGGCAGTGTCCACCAGAAATCTGACCAGAACTGAAGAAGCGGTTTGGATGAGCAGCTAAACGTCTTCACTCCTACAACGTTTTGTCCAGTTGACAGATTTGAATTTTTCTTTTACATAACACTTCAGTTATTCTACAGACCGAAGGGGTTTAGGCTGAAGTTTAACACTTATTTTGCCGAACCCTCTTAACATATAGAACACAAGATGGCAGAAAATCTATTTACACACAAAAACAAAACTCATCTATAACAAATGTAGTAAAGAAGACCTATTTATACACACATACACACATAGGCAGACCCAAATCCTGTTGATATTCATGCTCAAACCTTTGCTGGAGGATTTGACTAATGTGCAGGTTTGGAGGTTTGGGGTCAATGGAGGAGGAAACCCACCCAGACACAGGCAGAACATGCAAACTAAGAGTCACTAAGCCACTGTGCTCCAGTTGCAGAGGTGACCAAAATATTCTAAAATCAAAAGTGTTTCTTTGTGTTACCTAAACTCTAGGGAACAAATCAACAATATGGCTGAAAATACATCAACAAAGCCTGTAAGCCATCTTTTGTAAACCCCGATACAACAAAAACAAAAGGAGGCTAACTGCTGTAGTGAAAGCTTTGAAATCCAAAAACAGATTCCTGTGTTGTATTATGAATACAGTGCGAGGGTGAACTTTAGCCCAGAGGAAGTGGTTTCAAACACAGCGGCTCTGGGGGTCAGTCAAGGGCCGGAAACACACTGGACGGACTTCCTGCTCACACAATTAACAAGCTTCAGATTATTACAGCACTAAAACTATTTATTTTTACTATATCACAAATGCCACTGCAATATTAAATTAAAGCATTAATCTTATTGTGATTCATTCAAATATATTTTCTATTGTGGGTTTAGTTTTGAATCAGTTTGGCCATTAGTTTGATAAATGTTCTTGCCTGGGATCCACAACACACACTTCTTCAATACTTTGAATGAATGAATCTCCGTTTTCAAACGAATGTGATTGGCAGGTGGATTAGCCAATCAGGGACACGCGTGGTCCGTCCATATTGGAAATAATAAAGCAAAAAATATATATCACAGGGGGCTGAAAAATATAGTGGATTTCTGCAGAATTAATGAGTGAAGCACTAAACTCTATTAATCTGAGGTGAGATCAATTTTATTTAATCATGGGTGATCGATGAGCTCTGTTGCTGAAAAAAAACGGATTGGACAATCACGTTTGACCGATGCAACGGAGGATGTGGGGACCAGACTGATAATCAATCTGTATAAACATACAGAGAGAGATCAGTCTGGATTTGCCAGGCAATAAATATCCAAATATAAAAGTAGAAAATGCCCAGTGCATGGAGGGGCCCTTTACAAACTCTGTAATGTGCATTTTTCATTAGACAAATTGTAGTGCAGGCCCCCAAGATGATGTGTACCCAGGGCCCAAAATTTGGTGCTACACCCTTGATGAGAATTGTAACCAGTGCCAATGTGATTCTAAGAAGTGTGTGTGCTTTGGAAATGCATGAGCCATGTTAAATGTGTTTTATTGAGATAGTAAATGATAGTGATTTTCATTCCAGCCGCTGCCTGTTACAACACCAGCGCACGAGCAGGGATGGGTCTTTGAAGGTGAAAAGGAAACACTTAAACTCAGGTTTCCTCCCATGCTATCAAATGTGCTCAGAACTGTCAGAGACCACAAGTCATACATTAGGACTGTACTTATGACCTTATCGCTAAGCAACCATTTGAACACAACAACGCAAACAAACACGTAACAACATTGGCATCAGGAATGATACAATACAGTTGAATCTGTTTTTTAGTATTTTATGTAAAGCTACTAAAATAATTAAAATAATAATAATAATAA
>KN483593.1:2521-14425 GCA_000787095.1 Periophthalmodon schlosseri | reverse complement strand
TCAAAACGAAATATAACTTCCAGGAGTTGATATGTCTAGATGCTCTTGCAGAGTCTTTCCAGACCGGAGAGTCAGTGCACTATGGTGAGCGCTTCAGCCGTGTCTGTACTGCAGTTTGCTGCTGCTACCCGAACTCATGTACTTCCGCTCCAGGCTGATGTGCAGCGATTTGTATCTAGTGTTATGCATGCTGCTGTTTTATGCTTAAAGCAATGAGCTCATGGTGATAACTTCAGCATCAGCAATAGTCAAGTAGCTTATGATTCTAATCTAAAACAATTAAAAAGCAACTTGATTCAACTGACTTTAAAAACAAATAAATGAAGGGGTAATGCAGTGGTGGATGAAGTACTGACTTTTCTTATTTTTCCAAAAATTGACCTTAAAGGATTTCACACTGAATCAAACATTAGAGTTGTTTTACATGTGTTAATGCTGTTGTATGTACCAAGAAAGAATCTGTGTAATAACTGCCCAACCTTTTATTTAGAGCTGAGCTCAGTAAACAAGAACACAACAAGCCCTGGTTTACAATGTAAATATAACCCACAATAAACAATCTCAAAAGGTCAACCATTTCCCAATCTAGATCCTACCAGTATTTGTGCTTCAACCTCAAAAGAATTTGATTTTCTATTTCCTTTTTTATTTCAGTCATGCCTTTTGGGAAGAGAAGATTAACCTGTGTTAATCATGTTCCCCAGGCAGCAGACGCAGGTAAAGGTGTGTTTAAATTGAGAGACAAATTGCACGCTGACTTCAAAACTTCAAAAGTGTCTCTTCATCTGAGGAGCTTGAGTTATTTCCCCAGTGCTGTGTTTGTTCCTTCTCCATGTGGCTCTTGATGTAATGCAAATCTACAAACAACATATATTAAAACAATAACTATTAGAAATTGTATTGTAGTGTGTCCAAACCATGTAGCAAATCAGCACATCAAAGTGAATAAATTGTAGCCTACCAATTTTTATCTTGTCCTCATTGGTTCTCCACCCTGTCCAAAACTTTGGCAGCAGGATTGACAGTCTGAATTGAAGTTCAGGGTTAGCCAACATGTTTCCAAATCGCAGCTGGACTCCAGCCTGGTGAACTCATTAGCAGCTGCCATAGGGCTGGACGATATGGTGGTAAAAATTGAATCGTGATCTCATTCTTGTGATGATCTGCTATGTTGGTAAAATCAATCTATCGTCATTCACCCATTTTCTCTTGAACACAGGTCTGCGCTCAAACAATGACATTTTTTCCCATCCATGCCTCTTATTGGTCAGCCTCAGCAATGAGCTCAGTGAGAGACAGGTGGATTCAACTAATTGCAATACTAGGTCACATGAACCGTGATAAAACTGAAATTATGATATTAATATTTTAGTGTATTGCACACCTCAGCTCCACAACTTTGAGGACAGATGCAGATGGCTAAACTTCTGACAGAATTGTTATGGTACCAACCATCCCATGTGCACCTCAGCTTCAAAGCCTTCACAATGGAGTATGTTCAAAGCCTTCACAAAGGGGTCATAACAGCCACATACTCATTTAGGAAGGACAACTCAGCTGGACTTCTGCAAGTCTGCAAGATACAAGCCAAGTAGCATATCATTTAAATCCAATAAGAGATCACTTTATGGCAAAGAAGGGAAAAATTAAATTTATCAGAAACATGTCTGTGTAAAATGTGTAGAATCTGATCCCAGGACAGGTTAACAAATTAATCAAGTCATGAATAGTAGTAAAAAAAAGACTCAAGATTATATTAACTTAGAATAAGAACTTTTCGCACACATTGGGTCTCATTCATGAATGTTTTCTTAAAACATGTTCGTAACTTCCACTTTAAGAAGATGCAGAGAGAACCACGAAAATTGTAATAATAATAATATCTGTATTTTAAAACAGATTAATTCTTGTTCTTACGAGTGCTCCTGACTGTTCGGATGGTTTGTTCTTCCAAAAGAACATTTTCAGTTAAGAAAACATTTTGTGAAAGCCAAAAAAGCTCGTAAGAACGGCATAAGTACAAATTTGTTCATAAGGACGACTCATGAATGAGGCTCAGTTTCCAAGAGTGATGTTAACGAATTCAAATCTGTTTACAGAAGTGCTCTGCTCTCTGGACCAAGTGTAGCAGTTCAACTGTAGCCTCTGAGCATGTTAAAAATATATGCAAACTCATTGTCCCAGTAACAACTGTTTCTTTCCAGATTTGTGTCAGTCCTGGACAACAAGGAGGCTCAACTGACCACTGTCACACTGCCAAAGTTCAAACAAAGGTGCTCCCATATGAACCACATGCATCTACTTCCTCCAACAAAAGTGAAAATGACTCTTTTGCATTTGAAGATGACAATCCAGCTTCTTATAACAAAACTTCTTGTACAAAAATGTGAAATCTAGTTATTTACAATCAGGTTTTGAAGTAGACATTCTCCACCAGTTTCCTAATATTAAGACCTTGTTCCTAAAACACACAGCAACACCCTCGAGTGGCCCAGTAGAAAGGCTTTTCAGCTTGGGCAGCCTTGTGCTCACTCCAAGAAGGAATAGGTTGTCAAACGATTTGAAAAAAACTATTGCTTTTGAAGTACAACCATTACTTTGAAAAATGCAGTCATTTAAGGCCTTATGTTGTAGCAACACTTAAAATATACTTTTGTGTCTGTGCTAGAATACTTTTTCAAGTTCTGTCTGTATTCAAGAGTTTTCAGTGTTGTATTGAATATTGAAGGTACATTTAAGATTGAGGAAGATTAATCAAATATAAACTATATTACCTCAACCCTAAAAGAAAATTCCCAGGGATTTTTGTTAATAATCATTTTTTACTACCAAATACAGCCAATAGTCTTTAAGACAAAGTGTAATATTGTCCTGGCTGACTGAATGGTTTATTATTACATAATTTGGTTTTGAAAGTTGTTGACTTTTATGGTTATGAGCTCTGTGTAAAAAATTCAAAACATAAAAGTACATATTTGATTAATTTATGTGACACAAGAAAGTAATCCCAATTGAATTATTTTTTTGAGGCAGTAACTAAGTAATGTAATAAATTACTTTTTTAAAAATAATAATTTGTAACAAATGACTTGTTTTAACTTCCGCAACACTGGAACTAACAGCTAGTCCAGCTAATAAATAAGTGCATTAAAATAGTGGGTGGGCTATGATAAATAATCCTTGCCTCCTTGGGTTGTTTCAGGTAGTATGGTAGTAGTTCTGACTTGCGAAAAAGACCAAGGAGACACTGGATTCTCCAGGTTGTATTAGTGCTCCCCAAACACACAAATATCTCCTGTAGAGCCATGAGTGGACAGGCTCTTCAGCAGTGGAGTCTCTCACTGTCATCCAGGGCAATGACATCTTCCATCTCCATTGTTTGTGTTACTGTTGGCGTGAAGGTTTTTGGCGGTGTTTGACTTTGGGGACACGTCCTCCGCTCTTGATTTCTATTGGTTTATCTGGCAGCTTCTTCTTCATCTTCTCTTTCTGGGAGATCGCATGGCCAACATCTGTAACTACTGCCTCCACAGCTTTATTACTGTAGTGCACAGAGAGCACAGTAAAACTTGTTTATTCCAAACAAAAAATGTAACAGGTAATGCAAAACCAGTTTTAAAAAGTAGTGGAGTAAAAACAAATACAAGATACTTGCTCTAAAATGTATTAATGTAGTAAAAGTAAAAAGTGCACTTCAAAAATTTACTCAAGTAAGGTACTTTTTTATTATTATTATTTAAGTACAGTTCCACCATTGATTAAAAGCTGTTTTCCAAGACAGTTTGGTGTGATTCATGTCAGTTTTGATAAGTGCCTCGTTTTGGTACATACAGTAAATATACACTCCCATTTCACCGTACAAAAGTTTAATAAACGAAGGCCATTGAGTTAATCATAAAACACAATGTCATTTCTCTTGGTCATGCATTACCCACTACATTTAGGATGTCTACAGCACAGGGGACAAGGGACTTAAAAAAGAAAGACTTTTTTTGGCCAGTGGGGCTCTATAGCACCTCCTGCAGTGTAGAAGCTGCAGGTTCAAAGCCTGTATCTTCTCTACATATCTTCGAGGCCCTTGTCAGTCATGGGTCTTCAGCATAATGCTAACCCTATTACTGCTGCTTTGTTTCCTCTACCTACTTCAGCTCAAGTCCAAGAGCATTTAACCCCGAATATGATCTGATCCGGATCTCTCACTCCCCACATCAGTCCTCGACTGGACTTCCTGTCCAGCCAGAGAATCCTCTGGTCTCTATTCATCTGCTGCCTAATGAAGAAAGGGCCACAAGTCCAAATACGACAATCTTATTTCACGGAGGAAGGTAGTTGCGTCGGGGCGTTTGATTTGAAGTCACGGTTAGTCCTTTTGATTCGGGGCGGGGTCAGACCAATTTGCCACCCGGAGAGGAAGGGGAAGCGCGGGGTCCGTTTTTTAATTGTCAGGTCACGGGTGCAGGGACAGCCGATCCTCTGGGCACAGTGTCTGTCTTTTGTGCTTGGAGCAGCCGTCTCACAAATCCCCGGCCTCATTATGAACGGAGGGGAGATTAATTGAGCGCTTCAGCCCCAAGACTAGATCAACTTGGAGAAGGGAAGTCACCAATTAAGGAGCTGACTACAGCACCTTTGCCTATACCAAGAGTAATCCTTTTATTATCATTAGAGGGAGAGAGAATGAAGGCTGTGCTGCCCTTTGTCAATGACACACAGGGCTATGGGCGCTGACAGCTAGGGTCAGGGTGAGCACCAGCACTGGGCACGCCTGGTGCCATGGAGATGGCCATAAATATGTCCACGTTTGACTTTGACCGCTTAATTAGTAATTCTCTTAAGGAGCAGTATCATTGGATTGTACTAATGCGCCTACAACAACTTTTAATGATGTATGTCAATAGGTTGTGACCACTGTCTAGTATATGATGGAAGGCAGGGGCCATTTAATTCTGTGGGTGTAACATGGACCAAAACTCCAGTGTTTTTGATGAGGAAATGGCATTATAAAATGGTTAAAACGGCCTATTGTTTGGTTCATTTGGGCGCTTTGCCTTTGGCTGCCGCCTAAACTACAATGCTGCACTGTGACTGGCTAATCAGTCTGACTAACTGGTGGTTTGAGCTGGTGGGTTTGGTTGGTTTCCTTGGTATTGGAGGAGTTCTGGGTAGAGAGTCTGGTCGTGTATGGCAAGGCTATTCAAATTAATATTTCTGAGGGCCTCTGGGATGATTCGCCACCAATTTTAACACAATTTGGGGTCACACAAATTATCTAGCTCAGTTTCAATAATTATAATGTGACAACAACTGCTATATTCAAATATTTATGAAAAATAAAATTCAGAAGTCTTTACCGACATTACTCCGCCAAGTTGCCAAATCAGTACAGAGTTAGGGAAATATATCATTTGCATTCACAAATGCGCAGGTTGCGTATGTGCTCTCTTATCAAGAACAATACTAGTCACTGGCAGCCTACATAAGTCCATCGGCGATGCCATCTTTGTTTCGGTTCGTTGGGCGCTTCCGTCCAAAACATAATGCTGCCTTGTGATTGGTCTGATGGGTCTGTTCCAGCAGTGCATTCAAGCGAGTTTGTGAACTCTCAAATATGGCAGGCTAAAGGTGACATTATAACATAAAAGCTCATGAACTCCTGCCTAACCTTTAAACATGTGGTTGATGTGGTAAACCGTGCTGCAGTAGGTCCCCGTAAGAGCCTAAACAGTCCCCTCACGACTTGGTAAACATGTACACACACACACACATATATATACACATACACATGGTTATTTGTGCTGAAAGGCTGTCATCACCACTCTCCTCAGGAAGCCATTATGGAGAAGAAGCTAATACACTGGTTGGGTTTCCCTCCACGGCACAGTCCCTCGTGGCTCATCGCTAAAATTGCTTGACATTCTCTGCCTCCAATTAACCTCCGATTGACTGGCGCTTTGCCTGTCTCCTGTTATTGTGCTCCGGCCCTAAAGGATCATGGCTGCAAAACAAAGCCGGGGTCCTACCGCTGACCACCTCTTTCTCTGTGGGCTCTCCCAGTGGGTGCCCAACACGAGGGAGAAGATGTCGTCTATCGGGGGGTCACGGCAGAGTCGTGTAAGGTTAATACAGCCGTGCTCTTCAGTGGGTTGAATAAAAGCCTTTTGTGAAGTGACTGCATTTGACTTTGCCACTGCGGAGAGAGGAAGTGACATTACTCAGAGACATCTACGGTTTATTTAGTATTACAACAAATTGGACCATTCTTATATTTGTGTCAAGATACTAAAATTTCAGTCTTGATTCCAATATTAAGGAATAGACTTGAAACTCATTACAATTCAATATAAGCTGCAACATTATAAAAAAGCAGTATAGGGTTTTCTATATACTTACCCTGTACATGACTTCCTGTATAAATGGGTTTCAGTCACATGACCCTTCTCCAGTTATGTACTCCATTTGGAAGACTTTCACTATTCAAAAGTCATAGATGAAAGTGGCTGAGAGACAAGAACTGTCACCTCACAGCGAGAAGGTCCTGGGTTCAACTCCTGGGTGATGTGGTCACTGGGGCCTTTCTGTGTGAAGTTTGCGTGTTTCTCTCCGATTAACCTAAAACATGCACGACTGGTTTACCCTCCAATAGTCCTGACCTCAAGATCTGGAGACAGGTCCCCAGGTGCCCACTGCTCCTGATGGGTTGCCCCAGCTACATTGAAGCATGGGTCAAATGCAGAGCAAAAAATTCGCCTGCGGGGACAATTAAGTACCTTTACCTTAATAAACAATATTTTGCCAGACAGAGCTAGTTGATTTTGAACTGGTTGCTTTGGTCCAAACACAAATTTCTATTCTATAAATCTATTCTGGGATGATTCTGAGCACACTTCACCACCTCATGGGCATAGTGGAGTTTTGGAATATAACTTTTCACATGCAGTATCACATATATTGTATAGGGGCTCTACTAAATGTACAAAAATGATAAAATAAATACATTGAAAACATGTCTTAAAACTGTATTCCATTACTCTCAAATGCAGTCCTCTGTCCACGTGCGCTGACAGTCCAGTATTTCTGCACGGGGCACATATATATTTATCGTGTGCATGTTGTGAGTGATTCCGGGTCAACGGGCCGTGTTAAGCCGCGTTGGAGCCATTATAATCATGTAGCGCAGTGCCCTCATCAGCTCGCTTCCCCCGATTCACAGCACAGTTCACGCGCAGGTCACAGGCGTCTTAGCTCAAAGCAATCGCACAAATTTCTCCGGACGGCCTCACAAACACCACAGCCAAGGCTTTGTCAGGCTTTTGTCATAAACGCCTGTGTCCATGAGTAATCCAGTGCCCTCAGATCCGCTTATTTGAGCTGTACATTGAGCTAAAACATGATTTCAAGATCAAATCTATTCAGAATAAAGCACCCATCATTCTTAGAATACACATGGGCCTGCAGCCAAACGTCCAGATGTTCTGTGAAAGTATTTGGTAGGTGGTAGCTTCTCTCAGACCTCCTAATGACATTTTGGTGAATACGTGGTTCTTCTGTGGGTTTTTAAACAACAGCAAAAATGTGTTGAGGTGAAAGTGATTTATTGTCACAAGCACAGTAAGAAAACAATTGTACAAATGTAGTAAAAGGATTCTGAAGAGTTGCTGTGAACAAAAAAGTTTTAGTTTTATGCAGGTTAAATCATCATAAGGCCATTATGGTGCAAAAGGAATACCATTTTATTTTTTTATTTTTTTTATTAAAGTTCAAAGTTACAAAGTTAAAATTCATAAGCAAATTATAACAAATACACAGAGAATGTGAGAGGCGTCGAGTACATACAAGGGATTAAATACAAGTCATACAAAACAAAGATAAGATACATTGATTATTTTAAATTGGAGATTGGATGAAAAGATTACAGTATTATATACCATTAAACATTTGTTTGTAGCATGCAAACATTTTGTTATTTTTCTTATTGTAAGGATTTAAGTAAAGAGGAAATTTCTGATTTGAAGAGACAGAAGAAGGGCTGGAGCTAGAAACAGCCAGAGAAAGAGTGATGACATCATCACCCAACAGCCCTATAGGTTCAAGGTAACTGTATTTGTACCACGGGGGCATTTGTAGATGTCACTGCAGCGCTGCACTGTGGACACCGTTGAGGTCCCCCTAACAGTGAACGTGTGTGTGTATAAATGTGTGGAAACATCAGTTCGAGATAAACTGTTTTAAATGGCGCATAATCAGCTTGTTTTTTTTTTTTTTCTTTTTTTAATGGAGTTAACCTTATGTCAGAAGAAATACATTTTAAATGGCCCTTACTAATGAAAAGTGCATTGAGAGGGGACCATGCACACACCGACTGGATACATTTATGATTTCCAGCTGCAAAAACACATGGTGATGCCATGTATATATGTTTACATAGATAGATACTGTATTGATCCCAAAGGAAATTCAAAGGTCTGCAGCAGCAACATAGAAAAAATATTTAAAGTTAAAGTCTCCTTGGAGTCAAGCAGGTGGCAGACCTCCTACCGGAAAAGTTATTTAATGCACCTTTAATATTTGTGAAAGTGATATTAATATAATAATTAGTTTTCAATGAAAAAATGATATTTGTGCCATATCATCAAATCAGAGACGACTGATCAAACTGAAGCGTTCATACATGTTACAAAACATCACAATGGAGAAGAGCAACGGACATTAGACCCTGTCCTCTGAAAGTTAAACCCACAAATTGCGTTCTTACAATGCTACAAATCACTGCGCTCACCGACATTACAGCGCAGGCTACGCTAACATTTTGCTAAGCGACTATACATTCCAAAGTGCTCCAGTGCTGCCATCAATATTTGATAAGCTCCTCTGCTCCACATTGGCTGTAGAGGTTTAATGGCACGAGCCCTCCACACAGCTGCACATGTATTATTGAGGCTCGGTGGTCACAGAAAGCCCACCCCTCACCGTAACCACCACTGACTCCAGTTTGAACTCTCTCCGAGCCTAGCAACATACAGGCTAAAAGTCCTGCTCCAGAGGGACTCGCGGGCCTGTCTAACGCACTACATGCACCAGAATGTCCCCCGTAGAGTGGAGGCGTAGGGCTGTGAGAGGCGGAGAACATGCAACATTTAGAGCGGAGCAGGTTCCTACAGCGTGACTCTGTCCCGGGGAAGGCACCAGACGAGCCCCCAGCAAGACGCTAGAGTCATCTCACAAAGCTATAGCACATGTTGCACTGTGGAGTATGGCAGCAGGATTTTAAGCCCACATATAGAAGTAGTCGTAGTAGTAGTAGTAGGAGTGGTGGTGATTAGTGTTTGTAACCAAGCCTGTGAATGATAGTAAATAGTGCAGTGAAATTATACACAATTCTTTACCAGAAAATTCTGCAGAAATCTGTGCTGTTTCTTAGTTCTCAGTGTTATTTTTGCCAGAATGTTTGTTTTGACACGAAGGAACCACGCGTCTCTGATTGGTTAATCCGCCTGTCAATCACGCCCTCTGGAACCAGAGAGACACTTTGTAAAGTTTAGTCAAAGTGCAGCGTTTTGGCTGGCCACGTAAGTATTATAGCAGAATTTTATGCCAGATGTCCTACCTTCATACAAGTTAAACGTGCACATCAGAAAAACTCGATTGCTGGCCTAGTCCAATTTAAGCATGTTTTTCAAAATGCATGTAAACCCGGGAACTATACAATTGAGGTGTCGTAGTTCAAATCTACTCGATCCGACTAACGCATCTGAAGAAGACGATACGTACTCAGATGTCTGCTTCACGTAACTGCACGGTCCGATTACATTAGGAGTGGATTAGGAGAGGCATTCAACTGCACGGGGTAAGAAACAACCAGGCAAATATTGGACATGTGTTTGGACGTGTACTCACTCATTTTAGATCAGCAGCGATGACAAACTACAGTCCCCCCACTCTACATGTCCTCTACAGTAAAGTGAAAGTGAAAATTGCCAGAGCTTGAATGTGTTTTTGCTGTGGAGCGCCTATGCCTGTCTCCCCACAGATCTGACTCGTAACTTGATGCCATCCACTGCTTGTCTTCACTGACGTAGATACTATACTGTAAATCATTCCGAGCGAAGCAACAATATGTCCGTGGAGACAAGCGGATCCTCCACCACAAAAGTTACGCAGTGGACTTTTGAGACGTCCTTCCTGTTGCAGTCGTCACGTTTTACCCAAGACAACTAGGACACAATGGATTAAACCTACCACAGAACTGGGCAAGTGGCAATTGGCTGTAGTCGTAGTATTTGTCAAAGCCAAACAGCTACCAGACCCAGATGCTCCAGAGTGTCCCTGATGCCCTCCCCCCGGTCCTCTGTCAGGCTCAGCATCACTCAGTCTAACGCGGGCTGACATGGTGGAGGGGCGGGTGATAGGGCAAGGGCACCGCGGGTCACCAGAGGGTCTGCCCCAGCGCCCAACAAGAGCACCTAACACAAGCACCCAACACGAGCATCTAACAATAGCACCCAACAAGGGCACCCAGCAAGAGCACCCTACAAGGGCAGATAACAAGGGCACCGCACAACAGCACCCAACAAGAACAACCACCACGAGCACTCAACAAGAGCACCAAACAAGAGTACCCAATAAGAGCACCCAACATGAGCACCAAACAGAGCACCCAACAAGAACAACCAACACAAGCACTCAACAAGAGCACTAAACGAGTACCCAATAAGAGCACCAAACAATAGCACCCAACAAGGACACCCAACAAGAGTACCCAATACGAGTACCAAAGAAGAGCACTCAACAAGGGTACCCAACAAGAGCACCAAACAGGGACACCCAACACGGGCACCCAACAAGAGCACCCAATACGAGCACCCAAAACGAGCACCAAATAAGAACACCCAACAAGGACACCCAACAAGAGCACCCAATATGAGCACCAAATAAGAGCACCCAACAAGGACACCCAACAAGGGTACCCAACAAGGGTACCCAACAAGAGCACCCAATACGAGCACCAAACAAGAGCACCCAATACAAGCACCCAAAATGAGCACCAAAGAAGAGCACTCAACAGGGGCATACAACAAGGGTACCCAACACGAGCACTCAACAAGAGCACCAAACAAGAGCACCCAATAAGAGCACCCAACACGAGCTCAAATCAGAAGCACCCATCAAGGGCACCTGACAAGACCACCCAATGAGAGCACCCAACAAGGGTACCTCACATGAGCACCCAAGACGAGCACCCGACAAGAGCATCCAACAAGAGCACCCAACAAGAGCACTCAACAAGGCCATATAACAAGGGCAGCACACATCACCCAACAAGGACATTCAACACGAGCGCTCAACAAGAACACCCAATAAGAGCACCCAACAACAGCACCCAACACAAGCACTCAACAAGAGCAGCCAACAAGGACACCCAACACAAGCACTCAACAAGAGCAGCCAACAAGGACACCCAACACAAGCACTCAACAAGAGCACCCAACGAGGACACCCAACAAAGGCACCCATGCACTCACCTCCAGCGCGTACAGGTCACACCACTGTAGTAATACCAGTGCAAAAAAAATAGCAGTGTAATAATACAGGGTAACAATAACAGTACTAGACACTGCCTCACTATCAAAATTTGAATCAACTATAAGTAGAAAGAATGTTTAAGTATATGTAATTTTAAATGTTTTGCTGCTCCAAATCGCAAACTGAGGTCAATAAAACTTTACTAACTTCCCACTTTATGTCTAAAATTGGATGAAATAATAATGCATTTCTTACAAAAATAAACATTTGTTGAGTCAAGGAGTATTTTTTACTGCGGTTAGTGACTTCAGAACCCTGTCTGAATTGAAGAAGCCTCCTTGATGAGTGGCGAAACCTCTTCAACCTTAAAAACGTTTGCGCGAT
>KN483592.1:30142-44550 GCA_000787095.1 Periophthalmodon schlosseri | reverse complement strand
GCACCACCACCGACTCACTGTCCCAGCAGCAGCAGCAGCAGGCCGCCGCCATGCGCTACCCGCTTTCCTTCCAGAACCCCCTCTTCCACCTGGCAACTGCTGACGGCCCTCAACACCAGCACAGCCGGGCCCCCCCAGCGCCGCTGCTCCTGGCCCCAGAGCCGGATGCCTCTCACCAGTCCTACATCCCACAGTTCGCCCATGGGGGGTTCTCCCGCAGTGAGGACCTGTCCACCCTCCGGACCAGGGACACCCATCTTGGCCAGCCCAGCATCATCCATTCCCACAGCTATAGTGACGACTACAGCCGCGCAGACTTCGCCCGCAGGCAGATGTCCATGCACGTGCAGGTACAGACGGCACACTGCACTAAAACCGCTCACACTATGGACAGAACTGTGACCGCATATCCTTTAGATGAAGATTGAGCTTATGTTACTGCTGTCATTACAAAGCAAACCCTGGTTTTACGTGTGTCCATATGTCAAACACATGAAACTAAACTAACCTAAGGCGCTAAAGGAACCATCCTTGCCTTTGTTCCTTGGATGAATTGTAACTTGAATTAAATGCACTCAGTTTGTAAAACTCTCACCTTTATAATCCTTTAAAGTGGGGCTAAACATCTAAACTCTGCCCACACCCCCACAGTCCAAACAAGCTGTTAAACTGGGCAGTTTCTGGAGGACTAAAGGGGAGAGTGAGAGGGGGAGGAGGGGCAGGGCCTGGAGGACTAAAGAGGAGAATGAGAGGAGGAGGAGTGGGGTATGGAGGAGTAAAGGGGACTGTTTAGACCACAAAGTTCCAAATTAAGATCCAAATGAACCAGGTTACAAATTTCCAAATTAACTTAGTTTACACTAAAATTATACAAAATTGACTAGCAACATTGGGAAATGCTACTAAGTGTTAAGGATGATTTTTAGCTCGTGCACTAATGAAAGTACATACAAATTCCTCGTATGTATCTATTATTACCCAAAATAACCTTTGAAACTGTTTCTCCTCTGTGCCAGGATAACCTTCAGCAGATGGGCATGACGTCTCAGACCGGGACGTCCCACTCGTCTCTAGCCACCACACCCCCCTCCACAGTGCAGCCTATGCGGCAGAGCTCTGTTGCCCCACCCCCTGCTCAGCGCATGAAATCTCAGACGTCCCACCAGCTGTCGGTGAGCTCGGCCGCAGCTCCGCCCCCCGCCAAAACTCGCCCTCCGAGCGCCAATCTGCTGCAGTCTCCAGAGTCGGCTTATACCCGACAGCACTCCCGCCAACTGTCCGTCAAAGACAACACTGCCCCGGGCCTGCCCCACCAGCAGAGCTCAGCCCGGGAGAGCCAGAGCCCCCAGGGAACCACCAGCCCCAGTGGCCAGCACTCGCCTCAACAGCAGCTGCCCCAGAAGCACCTGCTCAAACCCAGCATGGCCAAACCGGTGGGGTTCTGTTTTTAGCTTATCCTCAGAACATCTCAGTCTCCTCATCACCTCCCCAGAACATCTCACTCTCCTCCATCACCTCCTCAGAACATCTCACTCTCCTCCATCATCTCCTCAAACCATCTCACTCTCCTCAGACCATCTCACTCTCCACCATCACCTCAAACCATCTCACTCTCCTCAGAATGTCTCACTCTGCACCATCACCTCCTCAGAACATCTCACTCTGCTTCATCTCCTCCTCATAACATCTCACTCTCCACCATCACCTCCTCAGAACACCTCACTTTCTACCATCACCTCCTCAGAGAAGTATCACTCTCCTCCATTACCTTCTCAGAATGTCTCATACACATGTTCTCATTCTCATGTTCTCATTCTCATGTAAACACAACCTATTGAGCATATATATATATATGTATTTTTTTATAGGTCTCCCAAACTCCACAGACCCTTAGTGCTCCTGCAAATGAACGCACTGTGGCCTGGGTGTCCAACATGCCGCACCTGTCGGCGGACATCGAGAGCTCCAGAATTGACCGTGAGGAGTTCAAACTGAAGGAGTACTCCAAAAGCATGGACGAGTCCCGCATGGATAGGGTAGGTCCAGCTCAGGCAGTGGGCTTTCATACATCCATTGTTTAGTCTGCTTCAGACTACAGTTTGTTCACCTACAAGGTTTCCTTCTTTTGCTTAAGTGAAAGTAAAGATACAGGGGAAGAAAAGTACCAGTTGATAAATGTATTTTTACAATAAAAAAGAAAAAGTCTTTCACACAGAATTGAGAACTATTAAAGTGTCAATAATTGTGAACTTCATGGACAATTTTGGTCAGCAAAAGGACCTGATTTGATACCTTATCAAATCATTTTATACTTTTGTTTGATCAAAACTTGGTCTTTAGGTGAGATGTTACCATGAACATGCTAAAATAAATAACCGACATTTCCAATCCAAGAAAAATACTTTACTTTTTACATACAGTTCAGAAATGTAATAGTGTAGAAAATACAGACTGAGACTTTCTCTCAGTCGGAGTGAAGTAAAAATCCCCTGTAGGTAAAGATACCTAAAAATCTTATTTATGTACAGTACTTTGTTAGTTTGTGCTGGTGGGAAGGTGGACCAGTGAGTTTTGGTCCAAACTAAACAACTTTACGACCTCCAGCTGAAATAAAGTTAAATCATATCAAGAAACACGGCACAAGTATTTTTTAGCTGGTCAGAGCTGTGACTGTTGTGTTATCTTGATCTGGTGCAGTTTTTTCATTCATATTTTGTGTTGACAGAAAATTTAATGAGGAAAATTACCTTGTAATTGTCGCAAAGTTGCACACTAAAACATTGCGCCTGGTTCCCTAAACAGTTTTATCATTACATTTAATAAGGAGAAAGAAGTATTTGACATTAGTCCAGTGATCACTCCTCAGGTGCTGCCCTCAGTCAGTAACACTGGCCTTCATCACATTTGCATCTACACAGTCTTCTGACATGACTGTTTTGTTCTTTTGTTCTGAGCTCTGAGGGCCTCACTGATGGGACTGTGTGTTGGCTGTGCTCAGGTAAAGGAGTACGAGGAGGAGATCAACTCTCTGAAAGAGCGTCTGATCATGTCCCACAAGAAGCTGGAGGAATACGAGCGCAGACTGATGAGCCAGGAGCAGCAGACCAACAAGATCCTGCTTCAGTACCAGAACAGGCTGGAGGACAGCGAGAGGAGACTGAGGCAGCAGCAGGTGGAGAAAGACTCCCAGATCCAGGGCATCATCAGCAGGTAAGCACACACAACCAAATGGAACTGTCTGCTGGTGTGTCACTTTAAACATGTGAGGCTCAGAAACACTATGTATGTGCTCACAAACATAACCATCATCATGAACATTGCAATAATTCTATATTTGGATATAATATTTGTACTGACTGCTTGTAATAGGCCTTTGTAGAGAAACCTCCATACATTTGAGGAGCATGACTGTAACGTCAGAGGCCCTGGGCGCAGTGGGAGCAGAGAACCATTGTGTTGATGTTACAGTAGGGAACCAGTACACTGTTCTTTTGTCAAAAGGTCTTCAACAAAGGCTGGATGTCTATGACAGCGAATGCCACTTGTGATCCACTCCAGGAACCACGACGAGCAGTGAAGAGAGGCACAGCACCTGCACACAGCACCTGCACACAGCTCCTGCACACAGCTCCTGCACACAGCTCCTGCACACGCACTTCTGCACCGCTGCCATTTTACTGAAGCGACGTGACTCTGTTGAGATCAGCTCATTTTGGATTGGCCATTTTCAGCTGGATCCTATAAAGCACAAGAGGACCTGTTGTTTTGTTACTGTTATGTTTTTGACTGCACAGCTGAGCTATGGAGCCTTCCACACAACAATGGGACCCAGGACACAAGGTCTTGAGCACTGAACGTCCACCCACCTGTGTGCCGTACTACAGGGGAACCAGCCAGGCCCAGAGCCTTCCTCATTTGAGCTCCATTCAAATACACTTTCCCACATAAGACTGTGAGGAGAGTACATGTGGATGCTTCCATATGTGACTGCAGCGTCTGAGCCCAGCACATGCACAAACACAAGACAGTGGACTTGAGCCTCACCTTACCTTCAGTGTCTTTACATCTGACTGTCTGAATCCTCATGAAGTACAGTCATGTGTTGCTCCTCAGGTTGTTGAAATATGAAATTATTAGTTTCACGCATTTTTTTTTCGTGGAAGCCTGTTTCCAAGAGTCATGGTGTCAAATGTTTGTGTCAGTTATCATAAATTATGCTTAAATGAAATGATAAAAGTATACTAGTGTAGAGACAATCACATCAAATGTGTAAAATTGTCCCGTAGACTCCAGTGTGAGCAGGTTCTGCTCATAGAACCATAATATTTATTGCCTTTTTTTTCTCAGGAACCTTATGTGATGAAAATGTGTACTTTGTGTGTGTGGATGCTTGACCAAGTTTACCTCTGTGCTCTGTAGCATACATGACACCTGTGCAGAGTGTGTGGAATGGAGCAGGCAGTGGTCATTTCCCCAATTTCAATTCAAAATGATTAATAAACCGGTAATTTGCGAGAGTCGAGTCAAAAAGCATTCTACATTTGTGAGCCTTGTATATTTATATTTATTTATTTATTTATTTTGCTTCATTCACTCTTGTTTTAATAATCCATTAATCCAAAGAGCTTTCAAAAATGTTGCATGTTTGCATTTTGCCAGTTTAGTTGCATCACAGATAAAATTACGTCCATAAACCATCACCAAACTCATTCTGTGCTCAAATTGTGTTCAGAACAAATACTTGCCACTATTAGCACAACATCACAGGGGAAAAGGACTTAAATTGTTTATTTTTTGATCATTCATCCCCGTTGCTGACAGCAGAGGGAGCTCCAGCGCTTAAATATCTCATTGTAAATGGTCATGTAGTTTATAAAGTATATTTTCCAAATGCAGACATTATTTAAAGAAATGTGTGAAATCCCAACGTCACCAATATTGTATGTTGCAATAAGTAAATTGCAAATAATACCTCTATTTTTAAAATGTTATATCTAAAAATGAATACCTCTCATTTATTAATAGGAATGAGGCTTATTATCCTTTACAACAGTGTTTCTAAATTTTCAGACCAGGGACCACTTTGTCATTAAAAAGCAAACTGACAACCACCAGTCGTGCAAACATGCCCCACACATCCAATACAAACAAAAACGTTGATTTCTCATTCATGTTTAATTACTAAGATCAAAAGGAGAATGAATATACAGCACTGTTATTGAGATGAAAAACCTGGCTTTAGCCTATCACTTCAGCATCTTTCTCACACTTCTCCTCCAACATTCATATGCGTGAGTTAGAGGAGCTCCATAGTAACGCACTTGGGAGGGGCTTGACAAAATCTGTTTTTTCTGCCCAACTTGGCCAACAACAAAGAAGGCTTCTTATTTAAGGACAGAAACAAAGCTATGAGGTAAGAGACACCATGGCTCCTTGACTTGCGCATCCTTGCGCGTCCGTGACTGTTTCCCAGTTGTGCTTTTTGGGAGAATTCTTTGAGTTCCTAGGAGCTGCAGTACCTATGGAGCGGCCACTAGTCGATCTCACACGGGGACGGGACACCAGTTCTTATTATAGATTCATGCGCTGGGAGTGCGAGGTCTCCGCTGTGCGCGTACCCCGAGCTCTGCATTACACCCCTTCTGTGTGCCCGGACACAGACAAGCCGCCAGTGCGAGCGCTGCTGCAGAAGAACAGCCTGCGCTAGTTTTCTCCTTGCGCGCACGTGTCTTTTAAGGGAAACTTTTCTGTTTGCATAGACTCGCGGGTTGTTTTCACGTTGTACTCAGACTCCCATTATTATTAAACGTTTCATACGTATTAAACGGGACGTTAAGTTAAGCTAGAGGAGGCACTTTTGCAAAGGTGGGCCTCCGCTATCAATGTGCAGTGAATTTATGAATGACGTTAGTGTCAAATGAAATAGATCAATAAGAGCTAAAGTTACAGTTTGTTTCCATTTTGTATGTGAAGGTTTAAGTGAAACTCTACAAAATTAATCATGTAGGAATTTGAAGAACACTGAAAGAAAATGCGCTGGTAGACCACCAGTGGTCCACGGACCACAGTTTGCGTGGCACTGCTTTACAACATAAGACTAAAATAAACAAATCATATTTCTTTCAAAATAAGAAAAACACCCATCATATGTATGTATCTGAGATACTGAAGAAGTTGATTTATTGCATGCTACAAAAATCTGGCAACTAAAGGTTCAGTTCTTGATTAAGTTGGTGGGCTTGTCAACTCAGTCACATTCAAATGTCAACTCTGTCACACATTGACGTTGATGTTATAAAATAAGTTCTATATGCAACATATAAATATATAATAAGTTATACCCTGAAATTGCTAGATTTGTTTCTTCCATCTGTTATCTGCCTTAAAACCTCACTAAAGGCTTAGACTCACTCTGGCATTGTTAAAATGAATGTGTCATGGACTAACAGAGCTGACATTTTCCAGCTGTGACTTTGTCTTAAATATTCAAAGTGTAAAAGTGACCAGACTGCAATAAGAGTATTCTATATAAATAATGGTGTTACTACCTGGTTTATAGATGTTATTTTTCAGTATCAATCAGTAAAATACTGATTATGACAATTTAGTGGAGATGATTTATTATATTGAACACAAATATGTGATAGAAGTCTATATTGTTAACCTCTATTGTGAGTTTTAATAACACAGCAGAATAAGCTTAGATTTGTAGTAAAGTATTTCTGTGTATTTGAACTGATAAGTGTAGTACATACCCGATACAGACAGTACCGGGTCTTTACGTTTTGTTGGCCTCATGGTTGTGAACCTCTCTGTTCTCACTGGTACAAGCCAGTTTAACAAACCAGTTTACATGCCATCACTTCTTTTTGTTCCTTTGTGAAAGTAGATATTCTTAATAAACCTAAACATTCCAGGTTCTTTTCCATGTCTTCTTTCCCCTAATGAATTCAAGAATAATCTTGAATTTCCCTCAGGAGTCAATCTGTCTGTCTGTCTGTGTGTCTGTCTATCTACATGTTAGTAGTGCACTCTTGAAAGTGGTCAGCCCTTAAAAGTGAACTATGTAACTTTTCTGTTCGAGGGTAGGCCATCATTGAGATGTTATTTCTTTACTTAGAATGTTCCACAGGGTCCTATCGACTGGACTGATAATGCTCCTGTTTTTGTCTCCTGCTCTGCTCCCAAGACTCATGGCTGTGGAGGATGAGATCCGAGGCGGAGGCGTCATTGAACCAAAAAGCCGGATGTTCCCAGAGCAGGTGTGTATGTGTGTGTGGTGCTCAGCAGGCGTGTGCTCTGTCCCCTGCTCTTTTTGTCTGTCTACTGACTGCCTTACCCTCCCTGAGACATGTCCAATATCCTGATTGCCCTGATTTGCCCCTAGCTTGTTTCTTGAACTTGAAGCTGTCTGTTCAACTCTCAGTTTTCTGTTTGCACTGGGCTCTTGCGTGGAGTAAGTGGGCGGCCTGGGGGCCGTATGAGGGTCCCGCTGCAGCATGTGAGGGGCAGGCTATCAGCTGAGTCTTCTGCTGTGCTGTTTGGTGCTGTGGTGTGTTCAGGTGCCTTCGAAAAATGGTCCATTCCATGCTCACACTTTGCTATGTAGCTGAGCCTGCGCCTGCTCGCATGAGTCCCACTGTGCATCTTTGGGTACATTTGGTTATCATTTAACACAAGAAGGATCACTGACTCTAAACTTGAGTAAGTTGAATTGCTGAAATAATACAGAATAGGTCTACTTTAAAACACCTAAGAGCTGTATTCTTTTTTATTGCATAAATAGATTCTGATGTTATAAGAAATTGTAACAAGCACAAAACGACTAAGAGCTAATGGCTGATTTTGAAACATATGGTTTTGGTGTATTATTGGATGAGTACTATTAAGTAGTGATAGATTGTATTCCCTCAGTTTTGTAGTGGGAGCAGTGTGACACGCGTAAAGACCAGTATGGGACATGCATCCTCTCATGTGCATGACAAAGGGCTGTCCTCTGCATGCTGTGTCCACTCCACATAAGGACAGCTGCCTGGGCTGCTCCTCATGTTGTGCTTGTGTGTGCTACAATATTCACAATGTAAACCTGGGTTTTTTCTACACTATCAGGAAACTTCCAAGAATCAAGCTGTATAATCCACAGCAAGATCCGCAGTATGTCTTGTATGGTTTAGAGAGTGATGCTACATCACTGCCCCAATCTTTAATACAATAAAGTGAACTAGGCTTATCGAAGATGACAGGACCAGACAGACCACTTTCTCATTGTATTCTAAACATACATTTAGTCTGGTTTTGCTCTGTTTGGTTGAATGCATAGACTGTATATAGAAGTGGACTGAGGGAAACCCCCCGTAGCGTTCGGCTCCAGCCAAATGAAGCCAATCGAGGCTAACAGTTCTAGCAGCAAATCTGCAACCAAGACCCATATTTGGAAATTCACAGTGTGCCACCAAAGAGCCAATCAGGAGCAAGGTTGTTGAAGGTACTTGCCCCTTCTCGCCCGCATCGCTGGTTTCCACGAGATGGGCGCTTAGCGAGCCAGAATGATGAGCCTGACAGCAGCAGTTACAGAGAGAGTCAATTGTCCAATAGTCAATTGGAACCAGACCTCAAAGGAACCACTTCACGCCCATGCTCACTTCCTATTTGCAACGCAGCCGCTAGCAGGTTAACTATGTCCAGTTATATATACAGTCTGATCGGAAGTGTGATCCTGTTCACTAAACAAATTTCCTCCTTTGATCATCAGTGAAGTCTAAGGGGCCAAACACACTGCATGCCACAGCACCACTTGTAACAGGTCTATAGTGAAAATAACTAGCTGAGTAGGCTTGTCTTTACCATCTGTGTAGGCTGACCACAGCAAACATGAGGATTTCAAAAGTAAATTTAAAAGCACAAACTGAGTTACCTGGGATCTAGAACACACACTTCTTCAATACTTTACCAAGATGTGAGTCTGGTCACCAATGAAGCTTCCCGTTTTCAAATGAGCGTGATTGACAGGTGGATTAGCCAATCAAGGACACACGTGGTCCGTCCGTATTGGAAAAAATAAAGTAAAAAAATATCACAGGGGACTGAAAAACATTGCGGATTTCTGCAGAATCAATGAGCAAAGCACTACATCTGAGGTGTGATGAATGTGATTTTATTTGTAAATGATGGGTGACCAATGAGCTCCTTCGTTTCACACGCACTGAAAAGAACGAATCTGATTGGACGATCACGTTTGACCGGGCTTGAGACTCAATGGAGGCCGTGGGGAACAGACTGACATCAGTCTGTATAAAAAAAATACAGAGATATGTCAGTCTGGATTTGCCCGGCTACAAACTGAGAATCTTTCTGCAGCAATACGTTGTTCTGGTGGTAATTGCATAAATACAAATAATTCCATTCTTTCTCTGTATTTTGAATGGGATAGGTGCCCTACGCTTGTGTCAAGCCTTGTACAGACAGTATCTCCATTCACTTTTAATGCAGTCTAAAAAATATATGTCCAAATTGTGTAGTTTTTACAGTTGCATAGGGCGAAATACGCATGCAGTGTGTCCCAGGCCTTAGACTTGTCGATATTTGGCCTTATGTTTAAGCTAACCACTGAGCCTTTTTTCTATTCAGGTAATAGATAGACAATACAGCATCTTCCATAAGGCTAACACTGCTTTGGTATTAATCTGCTACCACCTCAAATGTATCTGGCTATTTGTGTTTGGACAACTGGGCATCTAAAAAGTATGATGTCTGCCTTGTCCCTGCTGCCCCGTGTGTGTTCCTGTGTATGTGGCTGGCTTCTCTCCTCCTGCCCTCCTCCTGGTCTTCTCCTGCCCTCCTCCTGCCCTCCTTCTGCCCTCCTCCTGCTCTCTTCCTGCTCTCCTCCTACTCTCTTCCTGCTCTCTTCCTGTTCTCCTCCTGCTCTTTTCCTACTTTCTTCCTGCTCTCCTCCTGCCCTTCTCCTGCTCTCCTCCTGCTCTCCTCCTGCTCTCCTCCTGCTCTCCTCCTGCTCTCCTGTGTGTGCCTTGTTGATGAGATACGGTGATTTCTCTTAGGGGAGGCGTCAGTCCATCCTAGTGCAGCCCCGTGTGGCTCCAGCCCCTCCCCGAGTGCCCAGGTAAACTCCGCCCCTCCTGCTATCACCGTCCATCCATCAAACGCCCCATCTGCTCTCTATGTCGTCCCTGCTCTTTATGTCATGACATACCTTCGACGAGATCACAGCTATGGGAAAAACAGACGCCTAGCCTCCAGCGGCTATTTACCTGCACATTCCTGAAAGTGCAGTTACCGACTGAATACCTCACGTTTCTCGGGGCATAAAGATTATGGAGTTATGTCGTACAAGATAAGACAAGATTTTTCACATTGTATTCAGATAGGACTTTACCATGTTTTACATGATAACAATATATCATTCACTTTTAACAGAATTCTGATGAGTGCGGCTGCCTCGCCAAACTAATACCTATGAGTATGTGTTATGTAATTGATACTTTGCAGGTGATGTCATCAACTTTCCCTGGGGCTGTGACTCTAACTGTAGGCACTACTCGATCAGAAGCTCTATAAGACTTTATCTGAGCTTTATTTTATACAATCTGGCCCAAAAGAGCTGACTTAGTTGAAACTACAACAGGTGTAATGATTTGTGCGGTTAAGTCCTTCTCAAATAACATTACAGTCACAAGCTCGCTAGCATTACCCAACAGTCACTCTCACCTTTTTGTTGAAAATCAAACACCTAAACAGGACTATGAATGCTTGTCTATATCACAGGCTCCTGAAAATGTGCTGTTTAAATCCATTTTGTATTTTTTCTTGAGTTTTCAGACTATTACTACTTTTTTAACAGTGTTTGCTAATGAGTGCATTGTGTCTCCATGGTAATTGCTGAACATTCCACCATAGAGGTACAAGTAGAACACCCCCAGATGTCACTGCAAAGTATCAATTGACCAATTCTTTAGTCGTGACGCCAGCTGTTCACGTTGAGCAAAACAAGTAAAAAAGGGACAAAGAAAGTGCTAAAAGGCTGCTGTCAATGAGCCATTTTTCTTCATTTGAAATCTGATGACTGAGCATGCTGCAGATACAATTTGTGGCTCTGTGCATAATAGCGCCCTGGCTAGTCCTGGTGACTAGCGCAACAATAGAGCTCGGGATTGTGACGCCACACAACTCGAATTTTCAGTGAGTCTAATGTTAAATGATTGGAGATTTTAAAATATTAAATAATAAATTTAGCATTCATTCAAAGGTTTTTCTGACGCTATAGAGTCATAGATGTATTTACCAGTAGTGACCCAGCAGGTTATCAGTTTGCTCCACCGTGCTTTTGTTTACCTTTTAGCATCGTTTTGCTAATATATCTCTATGAGAGTTTTGCATTATTACCACAAACATGGTGGATTTGTATGGTAACGGACCTTTTTGACGTTCCTTCCTGAGCTCTATTGTGTCCCCTTTCATTTGTGTTATATTCTATGTGGTTTTCGTAGAATTGCACCAAAGTAAATGTATATTAAAGAATTACATACGTAGCAGCTAATGGATGGCTAATCACTGACATGACCAAAACTTGACAAATCCAGTGAATACTTCACTGAAGGACACTGAGTGAATATAGACCAGATGTTTGTGTATTAAAGCGGATGCTAATTAATATGTAAAACATGAATAAAAAATACAAGTTTGAATTAAAGACTGAAGAGAAGATCTTTGTGTTTTAATTTGTAGATTAGCTCAGTTTGTTGCATTATTTATGTTTAAGTTAGCATTAGCATCAAGACAAAAAGACCGACCTTTATAAACACATAAGTGTCCTCTGGTGAAGTATTCTCTTTGATAACATGTTATATATCGTATGTGCCTGTGACTCGCTGTTCACCAGATGTATATGTATTGTTTTCATTTTAGCGTGACTCTGTGAAAACCCCATAGAATTATAAAGCACGGGAAAGGGTTTGTTGTGCACAGAGCCATTTGGTTTAGTTAGAACACATTGAAAAAAAGCCTGCCTAATCCTTACTCAGTTTCTATCTTTTGTTTTTGCATCTGATTATTATCATGTCTTACACTGTTTACACAGAGCAGTTGAATTTTCCTCAAACGTGCCAACTTTTTGATGAACCGTTGTCCCCCTGATGGGGTCAGAGCTCTCTGTATTTGCCCCGCTGAGGAGGGGGGCTCTACATGTGCGTGGGCTTCTCCTGTCTTCTCTGTTCCACATCCGTCTGTCTGTCATAAACCGGGCCACTTCAGTCTTCCACTTGTTCTTTTATGTTGAGACCACTGGCTGAGTTGTGGAGTTCTATACACGGATAAAAAGTGACTAACCCCTAACCCAGAAGCACCACAGCAGGGCCTGACGGGGCAGGTAGAGCTGCCTTAAACTGGAGATGGTAAGTGTCAGTATGGGTCTACTTCCCTGTAGCACTGAAGGCCTCAGAGTGGAACACTGTCACCTTTACTCCTTCTCTGTAGTGTACCCCTGTGTTACCCTGCCCATTCAGTAGAAGGATTTCACTGACATTTGCCCACTGAGACAGAAATCAAGAGGTCAAGACACTAGACTGCAGTGACCCTGGGTCAGTGGTACTCAGTCTGGCCATACATGCTCCTTTTAGGCCCAGAGACACAAAGGGCAGGTGCAGGGGCCTTCTTTCCTTTGTAGGTGACATAGTTCCGCTCTAAAGCCCTCTGTGAGTGACAGCACTCTGCAGTGGAGCTATGGGGTAAGTTGAGAAGGATGTCAGGAAACATTTAGTGCTTGTTCCCCAGCAGACTGGGTCTTTAATAGACATGTGATGAGCTGGACACATGGATATTAAAGGACAACACTGTGGAGTTGGCAGGGCTCATGTTGCTGGCATCCTGCGCCTGGCTGTGGTGGCACCAGTTAGCACTGTGGTTCTGATTGAGAAGAGAAAAGTACGGCTCATTCGTCCTCTCAAAGTGAAGCTTCACTCAAGTCTTCGCTGGATGCTGTCAGAGCCACCCTTCTCCCTCTGTCTCCCTCTCTAACCTCATCCCCTCATCGTTCACATCCTTTAGAATCAACTTCTAACACTACCCTACCTCCCAAACACACGTCCCTTCATGTGTAGGCCCATTCCTCATGCACTAATCCAGAGCTTGGCCATTGCCCTTTGTGCATCATAGATGCTGAAGTCATTCAGAAACAGATGACAGAGTTCAGGCAGTCCACAGCACTTTAAGCATATGTGACAAATACAGGGGCAATGCTCCACAATGCATGACCTCCAGATTGCCAATTCACCCCACAGATGAGCTGCAGCAGGCTTCATTACTCTAGTGGATCAACACAGCAGTGGTATATGAAGCCATTACATACCTGATCAAACAGTCCTCTGGTTCTGTTTGTTTAGACTGAGACAGAGGGCTCTCTGCAGTCTTATGTCATTCACTGTCTCACACACTCACCGCATCTGTGTGAATATTACCACTGTAAATATGCAGGCTATTGTTGTCTCAGAAATAGAGGAGTGTGAATAGATTTGATTGTAACAAGAATGAAAAAAGTGATGTCTGTGAGATTTGAATTTGCGTAATGAGGTTTTGCTTGTGTATGAAAATAGTTCTTTTATAACCATGACAACCAAAAGGATCTAAGTCATATGCACAGCTCTCATCCTGCCTGGTCACATGTCTGCATCTTTCTTTGGAACTAAAGCTTCCATTGCCCAAACTTTAGTCAATCAGGCTGTGGACTAGTCAGTAATCAGCACAAGGCACCGGGAGATGATACTAGTGTAGTGTGACTTTGATGGGTGATTAGCTCAAGGTGCTCAGAGAGCTAAATATCACAGGACTCCATTTTTTGTAAGCCCCGCACAATATGATGCAACTTCACCATACTGTTACATCAAAAATGGTTTCTAATGTCCCAAACATATATAAAAAAAATAAGCTTCATTTTGACCACACTTAGCTTAAAAGTAGCTCGCCTGAACCACCAGCAGATGGTAGCAGAGAGCTTTGGAGTCATTGTCCAGTGCAGTGTGGGTCTTAATGAGACTTGGTCGCTGTGCGTTGGGTTTGTGTTGACTTCAGCGGTTCCACCTCGGGGTACATGATGCTCTACTCTTGATAATAATGAATGCTGAGCTAAGCCTGTTAGCGTGACAGCAGACACAGCTAACGGTCAGACTGACCCACTGTCTCTGTGGCCTTTCTGTCGATGTTGTCATCAAACGTGTAACTCACCACGTCTCTCTTATCTCCGTTTGTCTCCCCCACTCTCCTCTCGCTCACCCATCATTATCAATGTTATCATTTTTTACACTTATTTTGGACTTTCCACACCACCTTTCCTTCTTTGATTGGCGTCCGTCCCCATGGCCTGTGTTGGTCCATGTCCCCTCCCCCTCTCTCTCTATGTCACC
>KN483592.1:5615-25778 GCA_000787095.1 Periophthalmodon schlosseri | reverse complement strand
ATCAATTTGTGTTCCCCCCCCCCCCCCCCCACCCCGCACCATATTTGCTTTGCTGTTTTAAGTGTACATGTAGTTAGCCCCTGTAGTGATTTATAAAAGCTAATATAGAATTATTTTTCTTATTGGAGTCTCATTTTGAACAACATTTTAGTCAAGATTGGATGTGCTAGGAAAGTGGGGCAAAAATCTTTGGGGGAGCTATGGGGGTGCATTGACCATTCTAGGGGAGGCTAGTGCCCCCTCAAACCCCCCCTGGCGCCGCCCCTGGTCTGAAGACCCGATCTCTAACAAATAAGAGCATTGGATCTTCCATAGAGTTACACAGGTCCCTGCCCTCTATTCGAAATGATGACACCGTCTTAATCTCGAACATGAACGCAACCTATGGACACACCCCTTTGACAAGCCATATGCCCCTCCCCCGTTTGTTGTTTTGACCGGACAGACATTTGGGGATTTGTGTATCAATGGAAGAGTGCTGTTGCAGAGTGTATCACAGTGGTTTATGAATTTGTTATGAATGTGATTATACAGACTTTTGAATTCCTATTGTAATAATGATAATAATGAGGATTGCCTCCTTGGTTTCTTGGTTCTTTCATGCAGTGGATGAGGACTCCATTTTGTGTGTGTGTATGTGTGTGGTGGGGCGTACCCCAGAATTTATATTTTTCAGGAGGTTGAATATGGAAATAGAACTAATACATAATTAAATTAATAAACAAATAGTGAAATTCTTCTTTATTGTCTTTGAAAATGTGTCTTTTTTTGCATCAATGCAATTTTAAAAAGGGGACATTACCCCTCTGTGGGGTAATAAAAGGTCTATATTAGGCTATTTTCTGATCTATGTTATAATGTTGTTTCCTCATCACAAACAGACCTGGAGTTGTGTTTTGTTTCATTCACACGTTTAACACACAAACCCTGCATATTTAGGTCTGAGTTCTTCTCTCAAACTGAAAACACTCTGTCCCATCTTATGATGTCATGTGGTAATACAGGAAGTGCTTTACTGTGTTTTTAAACTCCATACAGCTTCACTAAAATCATTTGGATAATTCAAGCCCTGGAATTTCCAATCTCTTCTGAACAAAAGGTAAAAGGAGTTGTTAACTTGAAATCTACCACTACATGACATCACAAGGTGGAGATGTAAACAGACTAATAATAAAGGGTTACTCAAATGTGTGAATGAAACAAAACACAACTCCCGGTATGTTTTTGAGGAGGTAACAACATTAAAACGTGGCTTAAAGCTCACAAAAGTTAATTTTGTGTAATATAGGACATTTAATTGCCATCATAATACATATTTAGATCACTATGTTTATCGTTTTGAAAATTCTATATTCACCAAAAACAACATATTAAAATGTTTAATGAATTTCAGCTTTGTTTCTGATGCTCTGAGTCTCCCCTCCCCCTGCTCCCCATGCTAAGTCACTCCACCTTCAGAGCGCTATAACAACACAATCAGTCCACTAATGAAACTACTATACATCGCCTCAAGTTTGTCAAGAAGTGTGGGCTCGTACTGCTAACCGTAAGGAGGGCTTGAATAGGGCCCGAGAGAGATCGCTAGATCACTCAAACATGCAAGGATGACATCTAAAACCACTTCAGGGATGTTTTTGATGAGGAAACATTGTTATGACATGGTAGACTTTGATTTTCATATTCACATATTCCCTCTTAAAGGTCCTATATTAGACAAAATTGATTCTTGTGAGCTGTAAAGCAAATTATAATGCTGTTACCTCATCAAAAACATACCTGGAATTCTGTTTCGCTTCATTCACACATGTTTGAGTAATTCTTTATTATTAGTCTGTCCATATCTCCAAAGCTCAAGATGCTCTATTCCACCTTGTGATGCCATGAAGAGGTAGTTTACAAGTTAACAGCTCCTTTTACCTTTTGTTTAGTAGAGATTGGCAATTCCAGGGCTGAACTGACCCAAATGGTTCTAGTGAAGGTGTGTGGAGTTTAAAACACAGTGGAGCACTTCCTGTATCACCACATGACATCACAAGGTGGAACAGAGCATTTTGAGCTTTGGAGTGTTTTGTAGTTTGAGAGAAGAACTCAGCCTAAATATGCAGGGCTTGTATGTTAAACATGTGTGAATGAAACAAACACAACTCCAGATATGTTTGTGATGACGAAACAACATTATAACAGATATCAGAAAATGATGTAATATGGGCCCTTTAAAAACAAAACTTGTGTCCAGTTGACAGAACTCAGTTTTTTTGTTTTTTTATCTTCTTTCCCCTACACCGATCTTTTACCGAAACCGTGCTCCCTACTTTACACCAGCAGAGGGCGACCAACAAACATTATGCTCAGAGAATATGTTGCGTATGCTCCGGGTGCACTACCAATCAAAAGTTTGGACACACCTTCTCATTCAGTGTTGTTTTTCTCTCTCTCTTCTCCTGTCTCTCTCTCTGCTCCTGTCTCTTCTGTCTCTCTCCTCCTGTCTTTCCCTCTCTCCTCGTGCTTTCTCTCTCCTCCTGTCTCTGCTGTCCCTCTGTCTCTTACTGTCTCTGTTGTCTCTGTCTCCCCGTCTCTTCTGTCTCTCTCTCCAACTGTCTCTCCTCTCTCTCTCCTGATTCTCCCTCTCTCCTCCTGTTTGTTCTTTTCACCTATCTCTGCTGTCTCTCTCTCCGTCTGTCTCTCCCTTTGCTCCTGTCTCTGCTCTCTTCAACTGATTCTCTCTCCTTCCATCTCTGCTATCTCTCGCTCCTCCTGCCCCCCTTCTTTCTCTCCTCCTGCCTCTACTGTCTTTCTCTCTCTTGTCCCTGCTGTCTATCTCTCCTCATGTCTCTCTTTCTCTCCTCCTGTTACTCTCTTTACTTCTGTCTCTATATTCTCTCTCCTCATGTCTCTACTGTCTCTCTTTCTCCAACTGTCTTTGCAGACCCTCTCCTTCCTCCTATCTTTCTCTCCTCCTGTCAAGAGCATCAAATTCAAATTTACTCAAAAAATGTAATAAAATTAAAATCTGAAATTAAAAGAACTGTATTTAGCCTACCTCTTACTACAATCACTTCACCTGCAGACCTCCTGATTTCACTCACTGAGCTGCAGAGGCTGCACTAGCACTGATTCATGATGGCTGCAGGTGCTGGGGTTTAGGGAGTGACCATTCAGATCAGAGAGAGGCATTTTAGGTTTAAACCAACTGAAAGCCTCACTAATGTGATAAACTCAACATAAATAAATGGGACAACATGTCCAATATTTTTGTAATTAAGAATAAATCAGCATTTAAATTGTAAAAGCTACATTTGATTTGAACACGTTTACCTCATGGGGACACAGATATGACAAGTTTATGGGATTTGAAATCAAAATCTTAAATATGTTTTCTTTAAATGTTTATCCCTTTTTTCTTACCTTTTTATCTTTTAAGCCAGAAGATCACTGTAATTTACGTTAGCTAATAGTTCTATCCTGCAACGTATTTATACTTTGTTGGCAGTAATACGGCCCCGTGTGAGGACTACCTTTACATCTAGAATACAGGCCTAATATTTCTTTTGCAAACCATTCACTGTTCACGGATGTGCCCATGAGCAGGACACTGTTGACATATACGCGAGACCGCCAACTCTCGCGATATCCAGGCGCTCGCTGTCTGTGGGGAATGGCCGCCTGCGAAGCTATGGCTGCTTCACGGATCTGCTTCAGCCGCAGCACCCCGGGGCGCTTTAGCTGACCAGGACTGGAGATCCTCGGCAGGCTCCCCCTTCTACCCGGCCCTCCGAGCGAATGGGTAGAGGGGGCACTGCTCCAAGAGACGCCGAACCGGAACCACAGAGACTCGGGCAGACCGGAGCGAAACCGCCGTAGCCGCTAGTTAGCCTCAGCGCTAGCCCCGCATCAACACGGCTGTCACTGCGGGGGAACCGACCAGCGACCACGATTTACGGGGAGAATGAGCGGACCGGGGCAGGACAGCGAGCCAGAGGCGAAGGTCCAGCAGATCAAGCGGCAGTACAGGTGAGCACAGCCCGCTTCCGTACGCTACCGGTGTTATGCCGAGTTCTGCCTGCCGACAAATGCGTCCCTCTGATGAGTACTACAATCGGACAATATTAAAATACTCAGGAAGTCTTAATAGGCTACGTATTTACAGTGTGAGCGTCTTTTTGGCTTAATAATCTTTAAATAATTAGCTAACGCTGCATTTTACTTTTATGACGAATGAATATTTGTTGGTATAGCTTATAGGCTAGCGTTAATTGACTGTCTTGTGACAATAATCGGTTAGTTTACACATTATGCTGAAAGTACGATTAAAGATGACACCGATTATTACAATATTATTCAGATTCGTATTTTAAAGGTAGATAGCCCCTGCTCATTAAAAAATGTACTTATAACATCCTAATATCATACAAAAGACCCGAAAGCTCTGCTCCGTTTAAAGATACAGGTAAGTTCCTGTATAGTCTCTGCATTGATAACATTAATATCGTGAACACAATATACAGTTTTTTGGTTGAATTCCCACCAGGAGAACACTGAACTGAATGTAGATCCCCCGCTACATTTAAGGGCAGGTTAGATCTACTTTATAGTCTCTGCATATTATTATTATTATTAATAATAATAACATATTATTATTAGTACAATAACATATTAGTATCATGCATAGACTACTGCCAGACCCCTGCCGAAATGTGCATCCCTACCAAAAAACTTGTATATTTTGTGCATGACATTAATGTTATCAATACAGACACTATAAAGAAGGTAGCGTTCATTTCATTGGGGATTCATTTCTCTGCATAACACCGGGACCGCACGGGACACCTAGCATTTCACTCGGCTACATGACTCAGTCAGTTATTGCACAAAAATGACAAATTACCTATGAATGTATAACTAATAACAATTACAATAACTAGAATAATATACATAAGTATGTTGCATTATTAGAATATATAAGAGAATGTAAACGCTTTTATATTGTGTAACGCTATCTATAGCTGTTACATGAAAACTATATGATATTTCTGCCACTTACTGGTGTACAAGCAAGACAACTCTATAAACCACCCCAAACCGTGTTCCTTAAGCTAATCTTTAACAGTCGTCTGCGATTTCTCGTCCGAAATCTTTAGCAATTTGACAATTAAGCTGATGTTTCAACCACTCGGGCGAAATGCCTAGAATTGTGCAAGCCTCCAATGGTGTCGGAAGTGCGAGCAGCTAACACAGAGCTAGCCCAGGCTACTGAATTCACAAAGGCTCTTCTAGGTTTTATGTTTGTTTATATAGGTTAAACACTTTGTCATTTGGTGAAGTATGCTTATTTGTTCTCTAAAGGAAAAAATGGACTCTCTCTGAGCTTTGTGAGCTTTAAGCCATGTTATAATGTTCTTACCTCATTAAAAATATACCTGGAGTTGTGTTTTGTTTCATTCACACATGTTAGAGTAATCCCTTACTTACTAACTTACTAATCTGTCTACATCTCCAAAGCTCAACATGATCTGTTCCACCTTCTACTTTTCAAGTTAACAACTACCTTTTACCTTTTAGTTCAGTAGAGACGGGAAGTTATCAGTGATTCTAGTGAGAGTATGTGGAGTTTAAAAACACAGTGGAGCACTTCACATCACAAGGTGGAACAGAGCGTTTTCCATTTGAAAGAATAACTCGGCTTAAATGTGTTGGATTTGTGTGTTAAACGTGTGAATGAAAAACACAACTCCAGGTCTGTTTGTGATGAGGAAACAACATTATAACATAGATCAGAAAATAGTGTAACATGGGCCCTTTTAAAATGAGTCTTCTCGTGGCAGATGTTCCAAACTACACTAACACTGGCTGTACTTCCTTGTGTGACCAGGGCTGTGGTGGAGTCTGTGCATAAACTAGATGTCATCATTGGCAGTAAAGCGTCCTACAGAGAGGTGTTCAAGCCGGAGAACATCAGCCTACGGAACAAGTGAGTCCAATGAGCAGTTCTTTATCTGCTAACAGGTCTAATTTGTGACCAGGCATCTGACTGCATCTAAAGGAGACTCTGAACGCATTGGTGCTTATGAAAGTCATTAAAATGGACACTTGGCATTCATTCAGTTGGCAAATGTTCGTTTTAATGTAACTGGAGGTTGTCATTGAAATGAGTCTTTGGGTCACTGTACGAAATCTGTGTTTTTTGTGTCCCAAAGAAATTAAAATTCATAAAAATGATATTAAAAGTAAATTTATAAATGAAAAAATGGAAATTACTTAGACTGTTCTTTGATATATTCAATCATTATAAACCAATTCATATTTAAGCGATTAACAGAAAGTTTAAAAACACAAATTTGTGTTTTTGGGCATGTTCCTAAAGAGGATTAGTGGTCTTAATTAAGGTGAAAATCTGTGCAAATCTTAGGCAAAACCTTAAAGAAATCACTTTTTCTTACTGCCCCCAATTGAATCTTATTGTTTCAGGAGGTTTCATTCATAAAAATAATTTATATCTATTTAATCTGTATTGTTTTATACCTGTCTCCAAGTTTTTCATCATTCCTGTTTCTATCACTCAAAATCCCCCATAAAATAATAATACATTACAGAGACACTCTCAACAAGAAAGTTGCATTCAGAACCTTTCCCAGGACCTGGGAAGAGAAAAGAACTTTCTGTATAGTTGATCTTTTTAAAGGTTTTGGGGAAGTTTGGAGGGGGGTTAGTTTTGTGATCCCTGTTACCACTTTCTTATGCATAAATCAAAATAATTTGTTCTCTAAACTAATTTATTCAATATCTACAAGTAATTTTCCTTCAATATGTACAGCATGTGGCTCTGTATTAACTAGCATGAACTAGCAATTGGCAAAATAGTTTAAAACTTTAGAGTTTTAATAGGACAGTCCCATTCAAAAAAGTATGTTTTAGGTGGGCCTTAACATTTTTGGATATATTATCATGTGCGTATTTCAAATATGCAAAAAACAAATCTAATACCAAATTTAAAACATTTTCAAAGTTGAAAAGACTTTTTGTTTTTTTTTGTGGAATGACCCATTTCATCTGAACAGTTTCATTTAGGAGTAGCGATGGGACAATAACTGGTATAAAGGTAAACTGTGGTATTACAAAGCCACTGTATCAATACTGTGAGGCTTCCTGGCAGGATTGACAGAGCTCATTTATTGAGCTGCTCCTTTGTTCAAGTAGTGCATCTCACAGCCTTGAGGTCATACCAGGGAGGAATAATCTGAAGTCTGTTTCAGTCCATGTATGGACCTCTGTAATCTCTGGCTATTCATTTTGCCCTGATTATTGGTCTGTTTGCCCCCATATCTCTGCAGGGCATGATGGGGCATAACCAAGGAGCAATACACCTCTGTAGATGAGAATCTTGTTTTGCTTGTAAAATATGCTGCTCCGTGGTGTACGGTGAAACTCTGTTAGTTTTTGGTCACAACAGTGGCTAACCTTTCACAGCAAGATGGATCCTCGCAATATTTGTGAGTTCAAACTCACGAGAATCCATCTTGGCATGCTCCCGGCATTGGGCCTGGCCGACAGTGGGCCGAAGGAGCCAATCAAAGAACAGCATTGTGGTTTGGCTGGAAGGCTGTTCATGTGCCTGTCCAAACAAGGCACAGGTACACTGCTATAACTGCAGACAGAGAAGTACCAGTAAACGCTGTGTAAAAGGCAGGTTAAACTTCACTCTCAGAATTCCAACTAATCCTCTCCAGGCCTTTACTTTCTGCTGTGGTCCTTCAAAATTGTCACCGAAACAAAGCGGTGCTTGTCTCCACTGACTGGAATCTCTCCAGGGTCTCCTGACAGATGTCTCTAGTTTTGCTGCAGGGTTTGCACTTGTGATGATCAGTGTCTGCTTGTTGTTGTCAGGCTGAGGGAGCTGTGTGTCAAACTCATGTTCTTGCACCCTGTGGACTACGGCCGTAAGGCTGAGGAGGTGCTTTGGAGGAAGGTCTACTACGAAGTCATCCAAGTCATCAAGACCAACAAGAAGGTGAGCTTGGATATCTGCATGCAAGTATCCTCTGTAGTCATCTCACATTCTATCTATCAGAGGAGATACAAACTAATGAGATGTCATGAGATGCTGAAGAAAACTTACAGCTCACAAATGTTGAACCTCATCATTGTTTGTTTGAACAATGGTTTCTGATACATGTGCAGTGGCATTTCCAAACCTACAGCAATTAAAAAAAAGAAATAACTTGAGAAATAACTAAGTTGATCTTAACTCTTTTGGAGCAAACTTGTAACATAGTGCGTGACTGTGTTGGCAGCACATCCACAGCCACAGTGTCCTGGAGTGTGCCTACCGCACTCACCTCATCGCTGGGGTGGGCTTCTACCAGCACCTGCTCCTCTACATCCAGTCACACTACCAGCTGGAACTGCGCCACTGCATGGACTGGACCCACGCGTCAGACCCTCTCATCGGTCAGCCCCCCAGTCAACACGCACCAGCACATTTACACCTCAGGTCACAGATGGTGCTGTGGGTTAAACGGCTATTGTTTGTACTGAATTCTGTCCATCAGATGTCACTGACCCAATGCAGCTATTTAAATCAGGACAGTCATCGGTGTCCCATTATAGCATAGACATTCATAGACGCGAAATTCTCTATCTCTGCCGGTTGTTACCCGGAGTTGCGTCAAGTCAAACGCTCCTTCACATACAAATTAATGGTAAGGCCAGTTGCCATATTAAAGTATATAAAATGTTTATTTCAAGATATTTATGTCATTTACCTGCTCTCCTCACAGTCACATGTAACAGAGGAGGTTTAGTGTCACTGGACGTTCACCAGACGCGTACAAGTTCCAGAAATCTCACCTGAAAGTTTGTTAGCCGTTAGCTCAGTTACCAGTTTTACACTAATTATTATCTAAGATAAAAGACCAAAAGGTTTACACACTCAACAATGACATTAAATGAGGCTTTTTTTTGCGGGCTAACGCTAATGGCTATAGGAAAAAATAGAGGGAACTGGCTCCAGTGTTCCAAAATCTTCCCGGAGCAGCTGAGTTGCTAAGTGGATGATAGCATTAGCATCGATGCCACATTTACTAATTATATGTCTAAGCTTTACAGATCCCACACAGCAGCAACCAAAAACTGTGGTACTTTTCCTGTCCTCCTACAAATACAATTGCTGTTCGTCTTTACATTACACCACTTAAACAAACATTTAAATCCTGATTCCGTTCAAAAGATCAAATACTTTTATTAGTAATATGTATTTTCACAGTTCGCAAGAAGGCTTTGTCTGCCTCTCCCAAAGAGATGGAATGGGCTCAGTTAGCATGCCATCGCTGCCTGGTCTACCTTGGAGATTTAGGTAAAGTTAACACACTAATACTGGACTTCACATGTTTACATTTGAAGCACAAGTGATATGTTTGAACACATTTGACCTGGTTCCTGACTGAACTGTAAACGGTGTCCTTCTCCCTTCAGCGCGTTATCAGAACGAGCTCGCAGGAGTGGAGACTGAGCAGCTGGCCGAGAGGTTCTATCACCAGGCTCTGTGTGTCATGCCTCATGTCGGTGAGTGGAGCAACAGCGATGCATTTCTACAACCTGCATCTTTCATTATATCTCAGGAAAGATTCAGCCAAAAGAATTGCCGTGTTTACACTTTTGTGTCTTTTAAGTTTCTAGATGCTGATTTTTTGAACTGGTTTATGGTTAATATCTCTGTAATTACTGGGCCTATCCACATGGAACAGAAACTGGCACAAAGTTCAACATCTTCTCAGTCAGCAGAAATAAACTTAAGTAGACTTATTGTGAAAAAATAATGTGAATTGTCCGTAAAATAAGGTATACTTTATTGGCCCTTTAGGGAAATCTATCTGCATTTGACCCATCCTTCAATGCTGCTGTGGCACCTGTCGGGAGCAGTGTGCAGGATCAGGGCATAGAGTGTAAGATAAAACATAAGCTCAGATGTCCTGAGAAGAGTGTGCTCACTGTAGAGCTGTGTGGGCCTTTTGTTGCCAGAGCAGAAGTTCCAAGAGTAAAGACTCTGAACAGTCAGGGGCCAGGGCTCCTAACATTAAAACCATGTCCAGTCATTTAAACAATTCATTACTTTTTTTTACCATAATGCTTCAGTCTGAAATATGAGCAGGGGATTGAAAAAGACTGCCCAAGATTTATTGGCTGAACGATTATTTTGGAGGTCGCTCTCTGAAACAAAATTTAAAAAATAAAATTACATCTAAAATTCATAAGGATGCAGGAAATGACTTAGCATTTGCTCAATAACTCCACAGTGTTGAGCAACACTCATTTCAACAATTTTAACTTTACACTTTATTAGTAGTGACAAATAGTAGAGTAGGCCTCTCACGATAACACATTTTGAACCATGATAATATTGAAACTACTTTATGCCATTGACACAAAGCAGGATGATTCCAGCAAACACATTTTTAATGATACTATATCATTAAAAGGCCAGAGCTGCAACAAATAAACAGCAGAATGAACTAATGATCAGCCACAAGAGTGATTTATTCTACACTCTACAGCTCAAGCCTCACTTTAATACTTAAATATGGCAGAAATCTCCTCACTATTACAAAGAAAGTGTACACGCCATAAATATTGAGCCCCAAAATATATTGTCCCAGCTTTTATATATTAAATAATCAGTCGATATAGTGATTATTATGACAGGTCTACAGTAGATCTTTTAAAGGCACCAGTTTGTAATGTAATGATAAAGGTTGCAAACCCCTGCTCTTGCTCAATTATACACAACCTAGAGACTATTAATGATGGTTCTGTTCTCTGCAGGCATGCCTTTTAACCAGCTGGGCACACTGGCAGGAAGCAAGTTTTACAACGTGGAAGCCACTTACTACTACCTACGCTGGTGAGTCACGCGACAGGAACACTCCTTTCAAACGGTCTGAGGTTACTTTAATGGTGCAGTATGGAAGAAATGATGAAAGCAATAACAACTTAAAATGAATTCTTCTTTTGAACAGCATAATGGCCATGAGGAGCCAGTGTTCTAATCTCCCTTGAAGGGCGTGTCCAGGTCTCGTTTATGATAATGAGGGATAACACAGTTGAAAGGCTTTTTTGAGTTGGGTCATTTCTGTTCAGATTACAGTAAATTTTACAAAAATAATTGATATATGGAAGGCCAAGGAGTGGATATAGCATCATGCTTCGGTTTAGAACACACATCTGACAGCGGGAAAAGAACTTTGGGGCAAGAATGTATCTATTCTGATAATCACATTATTTTCTATATTACCTGTACTACCTAGTGTATCAACTGTCCCCTCTGAGGTTTGAACCTGTGGTCTTCTGATCCAGGGCAGTTGCTGTACCACTGCACCAGGCATTCTAGCCTCCTGACACGGTTGGCTGCAGGATTCCTCATTATCATACAGGGCTTGAACTGGACACAGCACATGGTCCAGGACCATGGAGGACACACATTTTGGTGTGGAGCCATTGGCCACTGGAGACCACATGACCTGTACAGGCTTGTGGTTTAGTACGACATCTAGTTGGTAAAAATTCTATTCTGGTCCTGAACAAAAAATAAAATACTGTTAATCCACTTTGCATTTCATTTCAACTGGCATTTAATCTAAAAAAAACAAAAAAAAACAACAGGATTTTAAATGTCCTGTTTTCAACTTTGAGTCATTCTGGATTGAAAGTTGAACAGAAGTGCTTGCTATATTTAATGATGAAAAACATTAGTTCAGGACAATAAAATGACATTAAAAAGCATTGCATCTGACTTGCTGATCCCTAATCACTGCTCTGTTTTCTCTCTGTGACAGTATTCAATCAGAGACCCCCTTTGAGGGCGCGTATGGCAACCTCAAACGCCTTTTCGACAAAGCTGCCAAGATGTACCAGCAGGTGAAGAAGCAGGAGCTGAAGAAGCTTTCCCCTTCCAGACAGAGGTGCGGCCTGCTCTAGAACAGTGTCATTAAAGGTCCTATATTACGCAAAATTCTCTCCTGTGAGCTTTAAGTCATGTTAGAAACATTTCAAAAACAAACCAAGATTTGTGTTTTGTTTCATTCAAGCATGTTTGAGTAACCTTTTTATTATTAGTCTATCAGAATGCTCAAAATGCTCTGTTCCACCTTATGATGTCATGAAGTGGTAGTTTTAAAGTAAACAACTACCTTTTACCTTTAGTTCAGTAGAGTTTGGCAACTCCAGGGCTGAAATTATCCAAATGATTCTAATGAAGGTGTATGGAGTTTAAAAACACAGTGAAGCACTTCCAGTTTTACCACATGACATGAGCTCACTTTATTTTATTTTTATTTATTTTAGTTTAGTTCAGTTCAGACAACCTGGACAGTTAAGGATATAACAATACAAAAGCTTTGTGTTATGATTAGTGTGAGAAGAAACTAGTGTTGTCACGATACTAAAATTTCAAACTCAGTTTCGATACTAAGAAATAGACTTGATACTAAATACCAATTCTGATACCTCAATGATTAAAAAAAAAAACACTCTTTTTTTTTTAGACAGTATACTGTGATTTTCCACATGAAATGTTCGTACTTTGTTTTCTGTTCCCATGTGGCCTTATATCTGTGTAACCCCCAGTGTGTACTTTGTTTTCTGTTCCCATGTGGCCTTATATCTGTGTAATCCCCCAGTGTCCAGTAGGTTCCATAGTGGTCCATGGGCGTGTACTAGTCTGTATGTGTCTTATACTTGTGAAAGATACAGCTCAACATAATTCTAAAACATATTCAGGAAAGGTTCATTTCTGTCCTGTGAATGGGACTTTTTTAGTATCGATACCTGCTCAAATGAGTATCTATTTTCGATACTAGTTTTAGTATCGATTAGTATCTGATTTTTGATACTTTTGATAATCCTAGAAGAAACATCACCAGTTTTATGCAATCAAACTATTGGATTACTAAGTAAAATAAATGAGATAAACAGCCATAAAAAGCACTTCACATATAGGTTTACTTATATGGAAGCTAAAATGGATAGAATTAATTTTGTATATCGTTTTTATATATTGTCTCTTGATGACTCATGTGCCTGTTCTCCCCCATAGGTCCAAAGACATGAAGCGTCTGATGGTGAGCTTCATGTACCTGCAGAGTCTCCTGCAGCCCAAAAACAGGTGTGAAACTATGTCCCTGAACCAACATAGTTTTTTAAATGGCTCAACAATGTTGAAAAATCAACAGCAAAATGATTTACATTTGATACACATTTGTAGACGATTAAACCAGGGGTTAACGAACTTTTAAGGCCCTAACATAGCCGTAATGGGAGCTGACAACAAAGAGCTGTGTAACTATCGGCACCTCCAATGGATAGCTGCATGTCACACTAGCGAGCCTCAGATTTTTTTTTTTTAATTCGTACCAAAATGACTACGTGACTCTGACAAATCGTATGCATATCACCGATTAATAGAATAAAATTGGAGAGTACACGGTAATTGGTAAAATTGACACAAAATCCAATCTTTTTGAAAGCTGTAGGTCCCAGTCAGCCAAACATGAGCACTGTGTGATTACATTGCGCTCTATGGCAGAAATGTTTTTCTGGGCAGGAAGGGATATTTTTCGCTGCAGTTCGAATTAGTGGCCACTAATCCAACTCGAGACAGGTCTAAACTGGATAGGGTATTACTAGCTTTTTTAATACATCTATGTTTTTGTTTCGCTTTCTTCTTTCCAAACTGTGCCCTCTGGTTCATATTTAACAGAACACAGAATTGACATTGGTTGAAAGAAAATATAAATACAGTGCAAAAATGAGTCTTGAATCTAATTGTGACCATTTGAATTTGAAAGCTGATTTAACTGTACTGATTGGATGTCTCCTCTCTGCTGCGGGCACGTGCAGCCTGGTGGATGTGGAGTTGACCACACTGTGCCAGTCGGTGCTGGAGGACTTTAACCTGGTGCTGTTTTACCTGCCCCCTCCGAGCCCCAATGCACCCCTGCACTCCCCCTGTGCAGAGGAAGAGGACGCCCACGACAGCCCCTGCCCCACCCTGCCCGACACCCTGCTCTTCAAGATGGTGGTCATCTGCCTCATGGTGGTGCACAGCCTGAAGAGAGGAGGTTTGTGGCTCACATTCTCTTGTATGCACCTTCATTTATGAGAGGTATTTAAACCGGATGTGAAGTGTCTTGCCCAATGGAGCAAAACCCAGCAGTGAGAGCATATTCTGATATTGAGGATTGGTTTCTAGAGATGGTATTATGCAAAATGGAGCTTTCTGCCATGTTATAATGTGGTTTTATGTGTCATCCGTTTATGTTTGAGTAATTTAGCGATCTCTCCCCTATTTGAACCCTCCTTACTGTTACCAATATGATTCTGTCCAAAGTTCAGCCCACAAGCCTATGTCACCCATGTGTCTGCAAGGCCATTTTTCCTAAATATACAAAACAATTCACTACAGCTTCACAAACCTGATGCAATGTGCAGTTGTTTCATTAGCGGGATGCACACTGATTGTGTTGTGACAGTGCTCTGACGGGGGGGGGGGGACTTAGCATGGAGAGCAAAGGGAAGGGAGGAAAACAATAAAAGGTAAAAAGGTAACATGGTGAACTTACTAAATACGTTATGTGGTAGCAGTTAATACCCCATAGAAGTGTAATACCCCCTCTTTAACTAACTGAACCTACTTCACTGGGTTACACAATGACACTACAAACTGCTCTAAATGGCTCTGATCTTTGGCAGGCTCTAAGCAGTACAGTGCATCTATCGCTTTTACCCTGGCCCTGTTCTCCCACCTGGTCAACCACGTCAACATCCGTCTGCAGGCTGAGCTGGAGGAGGCGGAGACTCAGGTGCCCCCTCTCAACACCGAAGGCCCAGGTAAGTGCCTTAATGACAACCATAGTCTAAGTGTCTAGTCATGTGGTTTCAGTGTTAAGCAGCTGATCATCATTTCAGATGAGGTAGACCTGGCTCCTGTCTCTGAGCTCACAGAAAAGCCTCTGCACAATGGCTCCCTGGAGCAGGAGCGGGCACAGAGGGGGCACAAGGACGAGCTCCACACAGACACGCCTGACCAGGACAAGCACAAACACAAGAAGAAGTACACCCGTCTGTCCAGACTGAGGCGCCGGCGCTGCCCACGCAAACACACCACAGGACAGGACGACAGCGACTTGAGCGAAGGCTTCGACAGTGAGGAGGACGAGGAGGAGGTCATCAACACTGCCCCCAGCCCAAACCCCAGCGCCACCAACCCTGGCCTCAAGAGGGACCCCAAGAGAGGGGCCGTGGTGGGCCAGGCCAGCTGGGACAGCGGCTCAGAGGACGAGGACGGGGGAACGGCGTTCGATGTGGAGACAGACTCGGACATGAACAGTCAGGAGTCCCGCTCAGACCTGGAGGACATAGAGGAGAGCTCGGAGCACCAGGGCCCACCTCAGAGAGAAGAGCAATCTAACAGCCAGGTCCAAAGAGAGGAGCCGCCTCCCACCACCAACGGCCCCATCACACACACCGACCCCAGCATCAGCTCTAACCTCCAGGCCATGTCCTCCCAGCTTTTCCAGGCCAAGCGCTGCTTTCGCCTGGCCCCCACCTTCAGCAACCAGCTGCTCAAGTCCCCGAGTGCCCCCACCCCAAAAGCCCCTATGATCACCCCCCAAAGTGACACTGCCCCCCCTTCACAGGAAAGTGCCCCTCCACAGGTGGGTGTAGGCGTCAGTACAGCCAATGGAACCAGCGACACTGGTAAGACTTTATACAAGAGTGACAGTGTTGGTCTGGAAAAACGGTTGTAGTCAAAATCAAAACTAATCTTTCTTGTAGATTTTGAATCCGACTCAGAGGGCAGTCAACAGAACACACAATCCCCAACAACCAATGAGAAGAGCCTGCTGGAGAAGATGGAGATCCTGACCAATCAGGGCCTGATTCAGGTGGTGAAGGTGTTTGTTGATTGGTTGAGAACAAACACAGACATAATTCTGATGTGTGCCCAGGTAAGTGACACATATGTCACATGATGTTTGGCTTGTACTGTGTGGCTTTAGTATGTCCCTGTGTGCAGAGCTCCCAGAGTCTGTGGAACCGCCTGTCTGTGCTGCTTAACCTGCTCCCCGATGCCTCCAAGCTGCTTGACTCTGGTGAGTGAGGTCTTTAGGACACTGTTTTGACAACAATGCGTGAGTGTGGTGCAGACCATGTGAAGCTCAGTGCGTGTGTTGTTTAGCAGCAGAACTGGGCCTCAGTTCAGAGGTGCTGCAGCTGCTGCGCCTCAGTGAACAGGCAGACCTGGTCCAGTCTGTGCTGCTTCCAGAGGACAGGGCCCTGCGGCTGCTCCCTGCTCTGAGCACAGCCCACAGGAGGATGGACTGGAGCCAGCACAGGCCCCCCCTCAGCCCCCTGCAGGAGGTACACACTGCTCACTCCACTTGCATCTACACAGGCTTTAGCGTACAACACTGTGGTTCATGCTTGCTGAGCAAAACAAAACACCTGTTGGAGTTAGATTCAGGATGCATGATGACTTCTGTTCTGTGACAGTGTGTGGTGCGCGTCTGCTGTATTCGAAGCTTCGGACACTTCCTGACCAAGCTTCAGGGAGACATCTTGCACTTTAACCCTGAGGCAGGCATCTTCACCAGCATCAGCCAGTCAGAGCAAGACAGTCTGCTGCAACAGGCCCAGGCCCACTTCCGAATGGTTGGGTGCATTCTCCACTGGCTTTAAGCAGACACAAGTGCACTGGTCTAACCTCATGACTTCTGTCCTTAGGCTGAAGAGGAGGCTCGCAGAAACCGCCTCATGAGGGACATGGCTCAGCTCCGGCTGCAGGTCTGTACCAGGTTTAGTCTCACTATGTGTCCACCTCCTGTATGAAGAGGTCCTGTTCTGTGTGATTAAAAAAACATCTGTATCTGGGGGCATGTGATGAGAATGGGTTGGTCCAGACTTGGGTTAATGAAGCCAACAGTATATCAGTGATTTCTAGTCTCAGAACTTTACAAACTACTCCCATCCAAATTGTGGTTGATACAAAATATTTGAACTTTCAATCTGAGATTACAATGACACAGATAGCAATAAGGATATTTCGTATAAAAATGTCACTTGTTGCCTTTCTCCCGTCCACCTGTTTTTGACCAGTGTGGTTACTGGTCTCTGATAACCCTCTGTGCTGTTGCTGTGTGCAGTTGGAGGTGTCTCAGCTAGAGGGTAGTCTGCAGCAGCCCAAAGCCCAGTCGTCCATGTCTCCGTACCTTGTCCCAGACGCTGCAGCCTTGTGCCAGCACCTGCCCCTTCTCAGGCAGCTGGCCAACAGCGGCTGCTTCATTATCATCATCCCCCGCACAGGTACAGACACGCAGACACACAGCACCTCTCTGTGCCTCTATCTACATGAGCTATGGTATGCTTTTTTGTATTTGTACAGGGACAGTGCACAACAATATATTAAAGGTACTATATTACTATTAGACTTACCCTTGTGAACTTTAAGTCATGTTATGTTGTTACCTCCTCAAAAACATAAGAGTTGCATTTTATTTCAGTCACAAATGTTTAAGTAACAGTGCATTATTAGTCTTCTCCAACTACCTTTCACCATTTGTTTAGTAGAGATTGGCAATTCCAGGCCTGAAATCATCCGAATGATTCTGGTGAAGGTGTACTTAAAAACACAGTGGAGCACTTCCTGTATCACCACATGACGTCACATGGTGGAACAGAGTGTCTTCTCTTTTGAGAGAAGAACAATGCAGGGTTTGTATGTTAAACAAGTGTGAATGAAACAAAACACAACTCCAGGTATGTTTTTGATGCAGAAGCAACATTATAGCATGGCTTAAAGCTTACAAGAGTCAGTTTTGTGTAATGTAGGACCTTTTAATTTTGATGATTCAGAATCACACTCATCCCTAGTGTGTACAAACTGTGCCACTTCTTTGTCAGATGTGCAAACATTTGAAAACTTGTGCAGGTTAGAATCTCTGTTGGCAAATGAATTCATTTACTCAGAGCAGCAGAGGAAAAGATTGATGACAAAACCGTGGTGTGTCTTGCAGTGATCGACAGTCTGGACAGACTGAAGAAGGACACGCCTGGGGCCCGAGACGGCATCCGCTTTCTGGAGACAGAGTTTCGGAAAGGAAACAGGTCCGCTACTCTCCCAGTGTTTACTTGAACTGAGTTAGATTATATTAAATTATATTAAATTTGAACAATGGATCGTAATCATAAGGCTTCACAATTTTATACAAAATGTTACTAGTTCTAGTTGTGGTAATCTATATAGTACATGTCTTAAGCAACAACCTCGAACTTGCTTAAATAGTTTTTCTGTACACAAGTAATATGCACGGGTAGATGGACTATATCCACATGTCCAGAAAGACATTGGACTGCTGCTGAAGATTTTTTAGTTAAAGGAACTGTATGCAAGGTTTTTATTTAAAATTCCATAAACATGACCTGTGTCCCCAGATATGAGGTAAACGTTCAAATCAAATTTAACTTTTACTGATAACAATAATGCTGATTTATTGTTGGTTACAAAAAAATTGGACATGATGTAACATTTATTTCTGTTCTGATGTTTTGGTTCAAGACCAAAATGAGCCTCACATGAGTTTCTCCTTTGGGTTATCAGTTCCAATGCTGAAATTCAGTTGGTTTAAACCTAAAATGCCTCTCTCTGATCTGAATGGTCGCTACCTAAACCCCAGCACCTGCAGCCAATCATGAATCAGTGCTAGTGCAGCCTCTGCAGCTCAGTGAGTGAATTCTGGAGGTTCTGATCTTTCACATGAGGCCTGTCCATATACTGAGAATGAGAAACATGTGTGTGTGTCTCTATCTGCAGGTTAAGGCTTTGGCAACACAGGTTCAATTGTGACTGTAGTACCATTTTAAAACAGTACGAGCACAGGGTACATACAGTTCTTTTAAGCCCCTACACAAAAGGCTGTTTTTCCAACTTACAATGAAAATTAATGAGGTGTCTTACTAAGAGTACATTAAATACAATTAAATGTTCTATATGATTAGTTTGAGTGTGGAGACCAGAGCAGACACAGAACCTTCAGTAAGTATGGCCTGTGCTTGTTTTGCAGGTACATCCGCTGTCAGAAAGAAGTGGGGCGGAGCTTTGAAAGAGACAAAATGAAGCGTCTGGACATAGAAGCCTGGTACGGAGCATTATTAGACATTATATGGGATTACATGGTCTCTTCAGTAGCCTGTAGTAACCCTGTGCTCTTAGGCACTTGTACAAGATGGTGGACAGCTGCCGACAGCTCACCGTGTCCCAGAGCCTTGGAGAGGAGGACACGGCCGGCATGGTGACCATCCTCACAGGGCGCGATGTAGATGAGATGTCTGCTCAGTCTGCAGCTATGAAGGTGAGGAGCTCTCCTGCACATCTGAGGGCCACTATGTTTACATGCAGTGTAATAGACCCAATTTATCTACTCCATTCATCTGTTGGTTATGTCTTTGATTAACGCTATGCTAATCTGTCTTTGTGTAGTAATGTAACTGTAATGGACTTTTCACTGTAATCTCCAAAAACATTCCAAACAAATTTTCAGAAGCCTGTGATCAGTACAGTCAAATTGTGTTTGACCATCAAGCTCTGATTAACGTCTTACTTGAGTAACAGAGCTTCAGACAGAGCAGAGCCTCTAGCTAGCTTTACCCCCCAAAACTCACTACCACTGGAACTTTCTTAGTGAGTGGCATCATTATATGAGTGTCAATGGTGAGTAATGACATTTTCTTCTGTAAAAGCTGAAAACACTAAATCTAAAATGTGAAAGAGCTGCTATGGTTTAAGAACAAATATAAAAGTCTACAAATAAACTAAATATTTAGTTTGTACCTGACATTTAAAACAAGAAAATCAAGTCACCAGTTAAACAGCAGGGACACTGCAGACACACTCACAAAAATTATGCCAAAAAAACAACGTGAATGCAAGCTATGAAAAGTGTGTTATAATTCAAATCTGTTATGCTATATTAACGCTAACCTCTGCCTGTCTGTGTGTACCTGTCCAGTCGGCGCTTCAGGCTGCGGTGGCGGCAGGCATGGAGCTGAAGCATGTCCGCCTTTTCTACCAGCAGTGGAAAGAGATGGGCTGAGGGGCCCCGGGACCCGGCTCAGACA
>KN483591.1:671-29504 GCA_000787095.1 Periophthalmodon schlosseri | reverse complement strand
AAAAGGAGGAGAAAAGATCACTGAGGAAAGGAAAGGAGAGAAGGAGGGAGAGGAGGAGGGGAGGGGGAGAGGAAGGAGAGAGAATCTACTTCACACACAGGAAGGAAGAGGAGAAGAGGGAGGAGGGGAGTAAGAGGAGGAGAGTCAAGGAGAGAGAGAAACTGAGAGAGGCGAGGGAGAAGAGAGAGAGAAAAGGAGGGAAGAGGAGAGAAGAGAGATGGGGGAGTAAGGAGGAGAGAGACACAACAAGAGGGGGATTGTGGGTTAGATTCCTGATCTCTCTGAGTGTAGTGTGCATGGTCTCCCTGTGATACTGTGGCAGAGTAGTTTTCCTGTCTCCTCCCTCTCACCAGGAGGTTGTGGGTTTGACTCCTCATCTCTCTGAGTGAAGTGTGCATGGTCTCCCCGTGGTACTATGGCAGAGTGGTTATCCTGATTTGATATTTGAAACTTCTTTGTAAAACACTGGGGACTAACTAGCTCACTAATAGATTCAAAATCTGAACAAACCTAATTAGTCATTCTAAAATGTGTAACCCTAATTACCAGTTTTAGTCTTTCTCATATTTTTAAGTGTAAACATGATAATTGATAGCTGTATTCATAATAAGGAATAAATTATGTAAAAACGGGAGCTTTTGTTTAGACAGAGCCTCTGTGTGTCAGATTTGTGTGGAATTGGTGTGGTCCAAATTACCATAACCTTGACTAAAGGGCAGAAGAAAGGGCGAAATGGAATGAATTGATCAAATTATGGCTCCTCGTACAATATTTATAACGGCTCTGTGCCGTCTTCATTACCAGAGATTAAATACCGCCGCGTATCAATAATTCAGAGGCTTAATCTTAATTTTCTCTGCAATTAACGCGGACAGCTAGCACCAAACTCGCTAACGGTTCACACGCCCTCTATAACCAATATGTATACAGCTAGTCATGTATGCTCCAGTACATGTATTACTATGAGTATCCAATGGCTTTATTTGCAATGATTCATATTTTTATAATGCAAAGTACAACAAAGTCTGATTATTTCTATAGAGAAAAATCTATATTTAACAAATGGAATGCTGTGAAATATAAAATCACTATTGGTTTTATATTTAACATGATGTTTAATAGCTCCAGGCGAGTTTATATTATTTATACGTTTTTGTGATGCTGCTTTTGCAAAATGTTACTAATGAGAATATGCTAATGAAAAAGAGAGGTAATACTGACTAATTGGAAGCTCTAAAGATATCGGGAGATGTGTAGATTTGTGAAAGAAGAAAAAAGAGAGGAGGAGGAGAGGGTCAGATGGAGCAAAGGATGCAGAGGAGAGGGTCAGATGGAGCAGAAGATGCAGAGGAGAGGGCCAGATGGAGCAGAGGATGCAGAGGAGAGGGCCAGGTGGAGCAGAGGATGCAGAGAAGAAGGCCAGATGGAGCAGAAGATGCAGGGAAGAGGGTCAGATGGAGCAGAAGGTCAGATGGAGCAGAGGATGCAGAGGAGAAGATCAGATGGAGCAGAGAATGCAGAGGAGAGGGTCAGAAGGAGCAGAACGTCAGATGGAGCAGAGGATGCAGAGAAGAGAGTCAGATGGAGCAGAGGATGCAGAGCAGAAGGTCAGATGGAGCAGAAGGTCAGATTGAGCAGATGGCCCTGCAGTGTGGATCCAGGAGGACTGCAAGAGCTGATCTGGAGGTCAGATGTTTCAAAGATTTGACCTGCTTTCTGTCCTACAGAGTAGTCATTGTAAACAGGTGTTTGAGTTCATTTGAAATGAGGGTGAATGTGAAGGCTGTCTCCATGAAACAAACTGTTAGCATGACCAGTGCCATCTGCAAGTGTGAGAGTTGTATTCACATTTAAATGTGTTGCTTCCACAAGCTGCAAACAAAGAGTGATATCCAGAGCTCTTGAAGCTGCTGCTAAGATAACACATCTTACAGTTGGTTTGGTTGGTTTAGTGTTTTTGTGCAGCACCATCTTCAAATAGTATCAGTTATCAGTATTTATACTTCCTGTGTCCACCGACAGAAACGACAGCTTCTTCACACTGTCCAGCTCCAAACAGAACCTGTGCTCTCTGTTCCCTCTGTGCTCTCTCTGTTTCCTCCTTGCTCTCTCTGTGTTCTCTCTCTGTAATCTCTCTGTGCTCTCTCTCTGTTCTCTCTGTGCTCTCCCTGTGCTCTCTGTGTTCTCTCTGCGCTCTCTCTGTGTTCTCTCTGTGCTCTCTCTGCGCTCTCTCTGTGTTCTCTCTGTGCCCTCTCTGTGTTCTCTCTGTGCTCTCTGTTCCCTCTGTGTTCTCTCTGTGCTGTCTTTGTGCTCTTTGTGTTCTCTCTCTGCTCTCTGTGATCTCTCTGTGCTCTCTCTGTGCTCCCTGTGTTCTCTCTGTGCTCCCTGTGTTCTCTCTGTGCTCTCTCTACATTCTTTCTGTGCTCTCTCTATGCTGTCTGTGTTCTCTCTGTGCTCTCTCTCTCTGTTCTGTCTTTGTTCTCTCTGTGCTCTCTCTGTGCTCTCTCTGTGCTCTCTCTGTGTTCTCTCTGTGCTCTCTCTGTGGTCTCTGTGTTTGATACTGTTTGACAACTTACACAAGTATGGAGACTAGTTTTCTTATTTTAGTGTAAAACCTTTAAGGACATTTGATGTTGCATGTAGGCCTAGCTGTAATTGTGTAGACTGACTTAAATCATTGAAATAATAATAATAACAATCAAAAGGTGCATTTCCATGATTAGGGACCATAAGAATACATGCGCCTTCATGATCTGATCACATTCATTAATATAAAAGTGATGTTTGTGCTGTAAAAGAGTCTGCACAGGGTATGAAATAAGTTTGAAAGCCTAAACTTCATTTTATTACACACAAACACTTTGCATATTATTGTTACGCACATCCAGACTCTTTTCTGTCAGTGTTGTTACAAACACAGGTCCACTGAGGGTCGTAGCTTTTATAATGATTTCATATTGAACCAAAGTGTGATGAGGCTGATGCAACACAGAGCAAACTGCGCACACACTCTTCAATACAGAACATGTGTTAGGAACTATATTTAAAACCACAAGGGAAGAAAACAGCAACATAACATGGAAACTACACTCCTCAGTCACATTCTAAATTACATGCTTTTTGTCAAACTAAAAGTACGACTAAGAGTACTGATATTTATGTCCAAAATAAATACACAGAACTTAAAGAACAAGTGGAGACTAAATCCAAGTTCCACTTTTCAATCCCAGAGCCCAGTTAAAATAAAACATTTATGGTGGACTAAAACTGCTACGGATTTAGTCGCTGCTCCTGTCTGCTCCTGTGGCTCTGTTCTTCTGGCTCTGCTCCTCTGCCTCTGCTCCTCTGGCTCCTCTCCTGTCTGCTCCTCTGGCTTTGACCTTCTGGCTCTACTTCTCTGGCTCTGCTCCTCTGGCTCTGCTCCTCTGGATCTGCTCCTCTGGCTCTGCTCCTCTGGATCTGCTCCTCCCTCTGCCTCTGCTCCTGTCTGCTCCTCTGGCTCTGCTCCTCTGGATCTGCTCCTCTGGCTCTGCTCCTCTGGATCTGCTCCTGTCTCTGTGTTTTGGGCATAAATTGTAGCAGAGTCGTGCTGACATCTGGCCATCGTGGTGGAGGAGATAAAGGTCTAATGTGAACCATAAAAAATCCCCCAGCTCCATTTTACTGAGGGCATTATCAGCTACTGTTCTTTAATGACAATCAGATCCACGCATAATTACTGACTATGGACAACCTGCAGAGAGAGGGACAGAGAGAAGGAGGAGAGAGGGAGGAGGGGAGAGGAAGAGAGGAGAGGGGGAAGAGAAAAAGACGGGCAGGAGGAGTTATGGATCCTCTGCTCCATCTGACCTTCTCCTCTGCATCCTCTGCTCCTCTGTATCCTCAGCTCCTCTGCCCCTCTCCTCTGCACCCTCTGTTCCTCTGATTCTCTGCATGCAAGCACGTAACAGCCCCTGAAAAGCTAGTCTGTTGCATAAATAATTCCATATTAAATAAACCCTGGAGGTATTTTTAAGTTAAACCACAAAGAAGGCAGGGGTGTCCGTTAATGCGCATTACATAAATAGAACTTTTTGGTTTAACAGACCCTTTTGTGGACAACAACTATTTGAATTATTTAGGGCCATTAGAGTTTAAAACACTTTTTCACTCAGCTCTGTGCAGACCAAACCTTCACCCGATGACCTCATTTGGTTCAATTCTCTTCAAAACTTCAAAATGTTGAACTTGTTTTCATCCTTCTCTCTGTCTCCTTTTCTCTCTTTCCTGTTCTCTTCTCTCTCTCCCTCACTCGCTGTCTCTTTCTCCCCCCTCCCCTCTCCCCCCCGTTCTCTCTCTCTGTCTCTCTCTCTCCTACCCTCTGTGCTTCCCTCCCTCTTTCCCCTCTCTCTTTCTCTACCTCTTGCTCTCTCCCTCCTCTCCCTCTCTCTCCCCCTCCCCCTCTCGGTCTTTCTACCGCCCTCTCTCCCAATCTTCCTCCCTCTCTCTCTCCCCCCCCCCTCTTTCACTCTCTTCCTCTGTGTCCACTCCTCCATTACCTGTACCTGCTGGGTCTTTTGTTCAGATCTTCTTCAAAAACAAGTTTTCTGTGAATAATTGAACCTGAAAAATCATTGCAGAAGAATGTGAAAAATGCATGGGGAGAAATAATGCATCAGATGGCACCTTTGTTTGTTGTTTTTGGAGTTTTCCGAGTTTGGGATCAAAGCTGGAGCGTCGCACATAATGAACAGCACTGCTAATGTTCAGAGCGCCGGAGCTGCTAATGGAAGAATACAGCGAAATAGTGTGGGAGCGGGACCCAAAGGACACAATGGGGTTTAGGTCTATAGTGTACAGGGATATGACAATGGATATTAGTGAGCGACAAAATAAAGAGGATGAAATATCTGCATTTTGATGACAGAAGAACAAACCTTAAAGGTGATTTTTACAGGGGCTGAAAGTTTAATCCAAATCGAAATCGCAATTTGAATGGATGCTGTTAGCAAATCTCAAAGGCTGCAGATTTTGAAGAACCATAATTTTCTGTTAGATCTGTACAAACATGTTCTGAAATGTGATCCTTGTATTAGTTTGTCAGTTCAGATTTCAGTCTTTTTGTCAATTCTTCTGGACGTGTTTAAAATGTGAACAGAATTCTTGTATTAAAACATAAATCGCAAATCTCATCTCAATCTCAATTCTTGTCAGAGAAATCATAATGAGATATTTTTTCCTAAATCATTCAGTCCTAATGACTAATGACCACTTGACCTTAACCAGGTCTATAATAGGACTAAATCCTGGAGGCAGTGAAGAAGAACAAAATAGACTGTAAATGAAACCAAGTTGGATCCCATGCACGACCAGAAAAAGCTAACATATTGAGAAACATGAATATATCTACTGAATCCAACTCTTTATAAGGCAGTTACATAAACTTTCATTTCAGAGGTTACCAAGGAAAATGCAATAAGCAAACAGCACAAAGTTCAATCCAAAAACAACCAATCAGAGCCAAGAATCCCAACAATGGACCAATCACCAGCAAGCACACAGTAGCATAGCTGATGAAAACCAGCTTTGAGCATGTGGAGGAAATAAAACTTAAAATCTCTTTATTTGAAATCTCTGGATGAAAGTCAGGAAATGGACGGATGAAGGAAGAGTAGAAACATCTGCACAAAACATCTGCGTTCAGGTCAAAATGTCACAGTATGGTCCTAGTTTGGTCCTGCTTTGAACCCAGTTTAGTCCTAAACTGTCCTTCAGACTCTACGTGAACTGATAGTTCACATAGAGTCCTGGTCTAGTCTTGGGCTGCACAATTTTAGGAAAAAAAATATAATATTGTAATTAGACTTAGTATATTTGTTTAAAAAGTAGTAGTAAAGTAATGATTTCAGAGTGCACACTGTAAATAACTCCAGGAGTATTAACATTAACAACATGACTGAAATATGAACTGATAAAGTCATACAAGAATCCCATGCATTTCAGAACACACATTTGTAGAGTTTAAACTACAGGGTTAGAACTATTTGTTTGCTCACCATTCTATGAAAAGATAGGACATAGTCTTCTTAAATAATTCAATTACGTGATTTTGATTGGATTGCAAATTGTGCAGCACTCGTCTAGTCCAAGTTTAGTCCTGGATTTAGTTTAGTCACAACATAGTCCAAATCAATTCTACATACACAGGACACCATATTGAAGGAGACATATTATGCAAAATTAGACCTAACCAGAATTTGCAACTAACAAAATGTTGATTATCAGTGCAAATATATCATGTACATAAATATATCATCAAGCATGTTACAAATCTGTTCTAATCTTAATGCTCTGTCCACTGGCTACAACCAGTGGACAGAGCATTAAGACTGTGTGGAGGGACCAATATATCCACTTTTTGAGATAATAGTTTCACTTTTTGAGGTAATAGTTTCACGTCTGCTTATTTATACCAACAGAGAAGACATTGCACTTTGTGCCAGTTTTTGATTCATGTGGATAGGCCTAGTAAGATACAGAGATATTAACCATAAACCAGGTCAAACATCTGCATTGGAATCTCTAGCAGCTGATTTCTTCCAGCTCAATTTCAGACATGATTGTACCGTATAAACTGGACTTAAACTTACCCTGAGGCCTTCGCTGGACTGAGCCGTCTTCTGATTGGTGGAGGAGATGGCCGACACAGAGATAGTCTCATGTGATTGGTCGAGCTGGTAGAAGAGGCGGGCCTGTATGCAGCGCAGGGCTCGGAGCATCCACCCGTGCTGTCGTCGAATCTGTCTCTGGAGCTGCTCCCATTGAACAGAGACCATGTGGAGGATGTCTCTGAGAGCTGAGGAGGAAAGAGGGGTAAAGAGGGGTAAACAGGCAAGAATCCAAAGAGAGAGATTTCACAGTACAGTTATTTAAAATAGAATTAATGATTGGTTTTATATTGTTCTTTTCAGAGTAACTCAAAGATGCTACGGACTTTTCACTTTATGGATAATCATTATTAAAGAGCCTGTACCCGATTTTTTTCCCATGTATTTGAGCAAAATGTGTCTTGTCCCAGTAGAGAGGTCAAAATAAGTCTACTATGTGCTGTCTGCATCTAATTAGAAATAATTTTATTGCGCGTTAGCATGCTAATTGTTGTTTTACCATGATGGAAAAGCTCTGCTCCCCACTGCAAACCGTTTAAAATAAACTAGTTCTGTTTCTCACAGTTTAAGACAGTAAAAATCAGATACAGAGACTTTAATCTGCTCATAATATAATTGTAAGATTTTTTTAAATTTTAGAACCAGCTTTATGAAGTCATTTCTATTCAATCTTCACTCAGAAAAAGTAAACTTAAACATAAAGTAATGTTTTATCTGGCTATTAACAGTAACTTTATTCTCTCATTCAGAATTTGAATTTACTCAACATATTCAAAAAGCTATAAGTATATAATATGCCTAAATAAACTTAATAGGGGGTAGATGAAAAACAATAATTTCAAGAGCACTCAAGCTTCAAATACAGGATACAATACAGGATTACTCAAACATGAGCCAATCCAAATATAAGTCTCAGTAAGATAATGAGGGAACACATTGCAGCTATAATTTCTAATAAAAACGGCTAATATTTGCCTGATTGCCTTGCTGTTTCTTCCCCCATGCAGTTGAACACCTCTCCTAGTCTGCATCTAACGTAAATTGGACTGCGTCGTAGCGGGTATCCGAGTACGCATCGGCTTCTCCAGATGTGTTATTGGGATTTGGGAGAATGGAACAACGGCACCTCAGTCGTAGTTCCCGGGTTTATGTGTGTTTTGAAAAATCTGTTTAAATTGAACTAGGCAGGTTATCCAGATTTCCTGCCATCCTAGTAAACATAGTGACTGAAAACAGCAGATATGATGTGACTGATAGGCTGCTCTGTAACAGTATGAGCATGTTTTAGTTGTCTCCTGCACATCTCCATCCTGCTCTTCACAGATGTGTGTAATCTCCCATAATAACCCCGTGTGCTGTGTGTTTGGCCATAGGCTCTGCTCCTCTGTGTGTGTGTCTCTGCTGTGTGTGTGTCTGTCTGTCTCTCTGCTGTGTGTGTGTCCCTGTTCTGTCTGTGTGAATGTGTGTGTGTGCGTGTCTCTGCTGTGTATGTGCATGAGTGTGTGTGTCTCTGCTCTGTCTGTCTCTATGCTGTGTGTGTCTGTCTCTGCTCTGTGTGTGTGTGTGTGTCTGTGCTGCGTGCGTCTGAGCTGTATGTGTTTGTGTGTAGACGATATACAAATGTAATATCAGTATAGACCATACCCTCGTTTTCCATGTACCTTACCTGAACTTCTTTATTTTTTCTTAATTATTTCTGTTTTTCTTGTTTTAGCTTAGTGGTATCAATACAATAATGAGATGAAAGAGGACCTGGGACAGCCAACAAGCTCAACCACAAACTTGACAAATATAACAACAAGTGACATGCACCCTCCAGCTGGAGAGGATCGCAACAATACAGGTATGAAACAACGAGCACTGAAAAGGGCACCAAGAGAAACAGGTTTAAAATCTACAGGAAAAAATGTCACTGTTAACTGGACTGTACGGCACAATTTGATGTATGTGAATTTCTGACCTGTAGGACTGACCCTTGTGAACTCTTAAATAGAAAAATTACTCAGTTTAATTTTCATTCTATCCTTGGTGTTTCCTTGAGTAGCAGCTCTTTGTTTCATCCATGCTGTCTGAGCGTCATACACTTTATTAATCTGAGTGTCACATATTTTATATAATATTATATGGTTTGAAGCTCTGCCAACATTTTACAAAATTATCCACTCAAGATTAATAATTTTTATATATCATTATGTTTTAGCTAAGACTTACGATTTTTTGGGGTGGTTAATTTTATTTTTGTGCTGTGTGTGTCGGTCTGTGTCTCTGCTGTGTGTGTGTGTCTCTGCTCTGACTGTGTGAGTGTCTGTGCTGCGTGTGTCTGTGCTGTGTGTGTTTGTGCTGTGTGTGTGTCTGTCTTTGTCTCTGCTGTGTGTGTGTGTTTGTGTCTGTCTGTGCTGTGTGTACCTGTCTGTGTCTGCTGTGTGTGTGTTTGTGCTGTGTGTGCGTGTGTGGCTCTGCTGTGTGTGTGTGTTTCTGCTGTGTGTGTGTGTATGTTTGTGCCGTGTGTGTGTTTCTGCTGTGTGTGTGTGTGTGTGTCTCTGCTGCGTGTGTGTGTGTTTGTGCTGTGTGTGTGTCTCTGCTGTGTGTGTGTCTCTCTGCTGTGTGTGTGTATGTGTGTGTGTGTGCTGTGGGCTCCTGTCTGAAGGTCACACTGATCCTCACATTAAAAATGAATGCTTCTGTCTCCTGCAGTTCACAGGCGCTCGTCTTTCTCACATTTAACTTTATTATAGAGCTGCAGCAGAATAGGCCTGATCCAGTATGAACATGTGCATCAATTGTGTTGGGTTCAGAAATGTAGAGATTAAACTGTCCATTACTGTCTATAGTATAGTTGTCACAATACTTACATTTCAAACTCAGATCTGATACTAAAGGAAAGACTGATTTCGACACCACAAAGATAATAAAAACACTTTTTACTCAATAGAATGTCATTTGCAACAACAGATAATTATAAATTCTTTAATATCACGATGTGGTCTTAAACAAATTCTGATCTAGATAAAGGTAAGGTATAGTAAGCTACATTTTATTGTCCCAGTAGGGAAGTGTGTCCTCTGCATTTGACCCATCCTTCAGTGCCTGGATTAAACCTGTCAGGAGCATCTCCAGATCTTGAGCTAGTCTTGGTGAAGACTACCTTAGCTGGAAGAGCTGACCTATTGCATATGTTTTTGGTTGATGGGGGGAAACCAGAGTGCCAGGAAAAAACCCACCCAGACACTGAGAGAACACGCAAACTCCACACAGAAAGGTCTGGGACCCGCAACCTTCTTGCTCTGAGGCCAGAGTGCTAGCCACTAAGCCTCCATGTTCCCATTTAAAACTGTTCAGGAAAGCTCCAACTTTTCTATCAGAATCAATACTAGTTGAAATGAGTATGTAGTTTCAATACTAGTTTTGGTATGACTTAGTATCAGAGTATTGATGTTTTTTACAATGCTAGTCCATAGACAGGATTACACTGTCCTTATTGAGGGGGTCATGTGTCAAAATCTGATTTGTTCTATTATATTTAGAATCTACTGCTGTTTTGGTACTTTACTAGACCTGTCACCATAACACATTTTGAAGTGTGATATATCGCTGAAGTAAATATAGACGATAAACGATAATATTGAAACTCCTTTATGCCACTGTTTATGACCCAATAACAAAAGAGCAGATTTAAACCACAAAAACTATTCTAAATGTACAAATTGTTAAAAGATAATATTGAAACTCCTTTATGCCACTGTTTATGACCCAATAACAAAAGAGCAGATTTAAACCACAAAAACTATTCTAAATGTACAATATTGTTAAAAATCATGAGCTGCAATAAATAAACAGCAGAATGAAACACTTAAGTCGTTAGTTTGCATCTGTAATGAGTCATAAAAGTTATTCATTAAACCTTTTACGGCTTAAATCTTATCATATAGTCAAAAAATAACAACAAAACTTACCAGCAGTGCAAAGAAAACGATAAGTCGATATAATGATTATCATGAAAGGCCTATACTTTACTGTTGCAACACTAAAATTTCCCCACAGTGGGACAGTTTCTCTTGATAAATACGGTGTTTCTGTGTGTACAGATGCGTTACCTGAGTGGTGGGAGGAGATGCAGCAGAGCAGAGCGCGTCCCTCTTCCATAATGTCGTCTTTGAGAGCAGAGCGACTGTCAACATTCATCTTAAAACTCTGAAACAGGAAAAACAAACAGGACTGTTAAAGAGACTGAAGCTTCACATATCAGAGCAGACAGAGGAATCTACAAGTGAGCCATAACAGAAGAACCATGGGCCATAACATTCATAGACACAAAGTTCTGTATTTGCTGTAGTCGACTGAAAAAATGTGTTGTTGGACTACAGACATGTCCTGCAGATCAATTATCTGACTAAAAAGGGGGCATGGCAAAAGCTCTCAAAACTATTACACATCTCTATGTATCTGACCCAAACTGCACTCACAAGACTACACCTGTAGGGGGAGTTCATTCAAAAACTACTATTTATACAGAACTAGATATAGGAAACAATGTATTTATATAAAGACAGATTCAACTTGTGAATCATGAGTTTAATCTGCCTTTTTACAGATAAATACCCAGAAATACTAACTCTTCAGCTCACTCACTTCTCCTGTCTGCTGTTGTCCCATATAAATCCTTATCATCTAAATCAAATGATTAATGGACTGATACACATTCTGGTGGACTAAGACTCGACTAAGGACTAAGGATTACAGTTCTAATATTGGCCTGTTGCTACAGCGACGTTTTGAATGTTCCATCACACACACATGAATAGTGAAGCCAGTCCCCATATTAAAATATATCACATGTTTATTATTTCATGACATGTGCTCTCTTCAATAATAGTTTTGCAGACCATAAAAGTCCTCTTCTGTGTCTGATATCAGCGGAGGGGTGATGAGATTCAACATTTGGCTACATCATAATGTAAGTGAAGGAATTACAGAGGGTTTGAAAACACTTTGCTTGTGCAAGTAAAATAAACGCGCTCTAAACCAGTCTAAAGACAGGATTAGGAGAGATTTGGAGCAGAGACAAACCTGGACGCTGATGGTCTGTGTGAAATGTCCCCGAGGCCTAATAAATACATGTATGATAAAAGGACCTCAATAAAACATGGAGGAGACTGAGGGAGAGATAGAGGGAGGAGAGAGCAGAGAGAGAGGAGGCGAGACGGGGGAGGGAGAGGAGGTGAGGAGAGGCCTGAGGGTAGAGCTGGTTATGTGTGACCTAAGAGAGAAAGACAGAGGAGGATAGAGGGAGTAAAAGTGATAGGTGGATAGGGAGAAAGGAGAGGGAGTGATAAAGAGAGATGTTAAATGAAAGAGGGAGGGAGAGAGGGAGGAGAAGGAAAGAAAAGGGGGAGAGAGATGGTAAATGAGAGAGAGAAAGGGGGGGGAGGGGGGAGAGTGAGAGTGAAGCATAGAGGGAGAGAAAGTAAAGGTGGAGAGGAAAGAGAGATAAAGAGATCTGGTAAACGAGAATGCGAGAGAGTGAGAGAGAGAGAGGAGAGAGGAAGAGGGAAAAAAGGGGAGAGAGAGAAAGGGGCAGAGTTAAAGAGAGATGTAAATGAGAGAAGGAGAGGAAGAGAGGGGGAATGGGGGAGATATGGGGGGAGATATGGAGGGAGAGAGTGAGAGAAACAGGAGAGGGGGCAGAGAGGAGAGAGAGGAGGTGAGGAGCAGCCTGAGGCCAGTGGTGCCTGTGACCTGCTCAGAGACACACCTGTTTACAGAAGGACTGCACAGACAGAGGAGAGATAAAGGAGGGAGAAAGGAGGGATAGAGGAGGGAGGGGGTGAACAATGTAGCTAAGGCTGTTTTAATATGGAGACTTCAAAAATAACAAAAATAAAATCAAGATATATGAGTGTGAGGATTTGCCAGATCACCCAAACCTAAAAGAGAAATCACCAGGCGAGACTCCAGCTGTAGACCCTCTGGTTGTGGGGCAGAGCCACTGCAAGACTATTACACAACTGTCACAGGAAAGAATAAAAAACAAGCCAAAGGTGTGTGGTATTTTGTGTTGAGGTGACCTGCGCACTCATGTGTGTAACTGCTGAGCTATTGAGACGAGACAGAGAGAGAGAGAGGAGAGGGAGACAAACAGGAGAGAGAGGAGAGAGGGAAGAAAAGAGGGAAAAGGAGAAGGAGGAGAGAGAGAGGAGGAGGAGACGGGGAGAGAGAGAGAGAGAGAGAGAGAACGAGAGGAGGAGGATAGAAAGAGAGACAGAGAGGGGAGGAGACGGGGAGAGAAAAAGAGGGAGAGAGGCTGGGGGGAGATAGAAATAGAAACAGACTAAATTATAATGAGAGAGGGAGGAGGAGGGAGGAGAGAGGGGAGAGAGAAAGAAAGAGAGAGACAGAGAAAGAAAGGAAGAAAGAAAGAAAAAGAAAGAAAAAGAGACAACAATAGTGACAAGAGAGAAAAGAGATGGGAGAGGAGTGAGGGAGGATGAGAGAAAGAGGGAGAGAGAGAGATTTGAATTTGAAAATCCAATCCTAAATCCTCAATGCATCTTACAACAACTTCTTCCATGTAACTAATAAACAAAAGCAATATTGAAACCAAAGTGCGCTGAAACTTTTCTGTCCCTGCTCCAGTGGTTTTAATGCTTCCTCCGTCACTGTTTACTCGGACACTTCAGGCCTGGCACTGAGTCTGGAAATAAATCTGCTGAAATTCAAATCAAAGTCAAGACAATTAAAAAACAAAATTAAACCAAGAATCAATTATGCCCAAGGATTTCATCTGGAGTTTTGTCAGGGCCGAACAGCAAGAGAGACATCACAATGACACCTCCGCACTATACTTCTCTCTATACCTTTTGTTTCTCTCCTTTCCCTCAATCTTTTCCTCTCTCCTATCCCTCCCTGTCTCACCACTCTTTCTCTTCCTTCCCCCTTTTCTCCTTAGTTCTTATACATCTCTTTTCTCTTCTCTTCTCTTGTCGCTCTTTCTATTGTTTTCCCCCTCCTGCTTCTTTCCCCTGCCCTCCTCTTTACTTCTCTTCTCTTTCACTCTCTTTTCATTTTTCTCTCTCCCTCCTTCTGTATCCCTCTTTCTCCTCTTTACTTCTCTCTTGCCCCCTCCCTTTCCCCTCTACCTCTCTTTACTCTCATCTCCCTCTCTATTCTCTATCTTCCCTCGCCACTTCCCTTTTATTCTCTCTCCTCTATTTCACTCACATCCTTTCTCTAGAAACTCCTCTGCTTTCTCTCCCTAGTCTCCCTTTAAGCCCTCCCTTACCTCTCTTTCCTCCCATCTCATTGTCTATACCCTACCTCACTCCAATTTCTCTCCCCCTCTCATTCTTCTTTAATTCTCTCTTGCCCCCCACTCTTCCCTTTACCTTACTCTCTGTCCTCCCCTTCCTTTCTACCCTGTCCTCTATCCTCCCTCACCCCATCTTTTTCCCCTCTCTACCCCGTTCTCTCCTTTTCGCTCTCTTCTCACCTTTCTACCTTTCCTCTGCTTTTTCCTTGCTCCCTCTCTCATCTTTAACTTTCTCTCTTTCTCACCACAATTTTAATTCTGTCTTGCCCCCTCTCCTCTTTAACTTACTCCTCCCTAACCCCCCTCCTTTGTCTCTTCTCTCCCCCTTCCCTCTCTTCCCTCTACTATCAACCTTTCTCTTTCCCCCTTTTTCCTACCCTCCTCTCTCCCTCCATCCTCACTCTCTTCTTTACTTCTCTCATGCCCCCCTCCCCCATCCCCACTCTTTCTTTCTCTTTCTTTCCTCTCTTCCTGCTCTCTCTTGTGCCCTGCCGTTTCCTGTTTCCCCCTCTCTCATCTTTACCTCTTTCCCCTTCCCTCTCCTCTCTTCCCCTTCTTTTCTCTCATCCTCTTTTCCTTACTCTCTCTCTCCTCTTCCGTTTCCACCTCTTTGTCTCCTCTTCATTTTTTCTCTGTCTCCCTCCCTTTCCACCGACCCTCCACTCTCTCCGCCTTAACTTCTTTTGTCTCTCTTCTTCACATTCTTTCCTCTATCCTTCACCTCTTTCTCTCTCTTCCTCTCTCTTCTTTACTTCTCTCATGCCCCCCTTTCCCTCTCTTTCTCTCCCCCTTTCCCCCTACCCTCCTCTCTCTCTCTGTCTATCCTCACTCTCTTCTTTACTTCTCTGATGGCCTTGCCCCTTTTCCCTCTCTCTCTCCTCCATCCCCACTCTCTCTCTCTGTCTGCCATCTTCCGTTTTTCCCCTCTATCTCATCGTCACTATTCTCTCCCTCCTCCTCCTTCTCTCTCTGTCTCTCTGTGTCTCTCCCTCCTCCTCCTCCGTGTCTCTTTCTATGTCTCTCCCTCCTACTTCTCCTTCTCTCTCTCTGTCTAACTGTGTCTCTCCATCCTCCTCTTCCTTCTCTCTCTGTCTCTCCCTTCTCCTCCTCCTCTCTGTTTTTCTGTGTCTCTCCCTCCTCCTCCTCCTTCTGTCTCTCTGTGTGTCTCCCTTCCCCTCTTCCTTCTCTCTCACTGTCTCTCTGAGACTCTCCCTCCTCCTCCTCCTTCTCTCTGTCTCTCTCCCTCCACTTCCTCCTCCTCTCTCTCTGTCTCTCTCTCCTCCTCCTTGCTCTCTGTCTCTTTGTGTTTCTCCCTCCTCTTTCTCTCTCTCTGTCTCTCTCCCTCCTCCTCCTTCTCTCTCTGTCTCCTTGTGTGTCTACCTCCTCCTTCTCCTTCTCTCTGTATCTCTCCCTTCTCCTTCTTCTTCTCTCTCTGCATCTCTCCCTCCTCCTTCTTCTTGTCTCTTTCTCTCTGTCTCTCCCTCCTCCTTCTCTGTCTCTCTCCCTCCTCTCCTCCTTCTCTCTCTCTGTATCTGTGTCTCTCCCTCCTCCTCCTCCTCTCTCTGTCTCTCTGTGTCTCTCCCTCCTCCTCCTCCTCCTCTCTCTCTGTCTCTCTGTGTCTCTCCCTCTCTTGTGCGTGTGTCTTATTACGGGCCTGTGATTGATGCGTGTATCCTTTCGTTCTTATCGATCTGCTCTGTCCATATTTCAGAGCGGAGGAAAGCGTTTTTGAAAGCGTTCTGTTTGTGGCTATCTCTGCTCATCTCCTCCCTCTAATTCTCGCCGTGTGTTTGTGATAGATGCCTTTTATGTTTATTAGCTGCGACTCTGCTCTGGCGCTTATCGGGCCCTGTAAAATGACTCAATCACGCTGAGATTTCTGGGTAATTTATGAAGTCGGGAGAGCGGTAATCATTTGGGAAAAGACGCGTGGGGCTGTATTTGGATAATGTTGATGAATGGTGCGTTTGTGGGCATCGTAAAAAAGGGATACGGACGACATAATGCTCTTCTCAAAGTGATTTTTATTGGTTATCTGCGAATGTAAAAGACGTGAGGACAAGAAACATGAAGCATTTATTAAACAGGAGGAAGAGGAGGAGGGAGGAGAGAAAGAGAGAGGAATATAGGGCTTAGAAAATAAAAATCTTATAGCAATCTGACCCTCTCCTCTGCATCCTCTGACTCCTCTGCTCCTTTGGTCCTCTCCTCTGCATCTGCTCCATCTGACCGTCTCCTCTGCATCCTCTGCTCCATTTGACTCTCTCCTCTGCTCCTCTGACCCTCTCTTCTGAATCCTCTGCTTTTCTGACCCTTTCCTCTGTATCCTCTGATCCATCTGACCCCGTCCTCTGCATCCTCTACTCCATCTGACCCTCTCCTCTGCATCCTCTGCTTCTCTGACCCTTTCTGCTGCATCCTCTGCTCCCTTTGACCCACTCTTCTATGCTCTTATTTCCTAACAGCTCTAATCTTGTGACCAAACCAATATTAAGCATATTACAAGATGTCTGAAGTACAAATCAATACTGGACAAAATCACAATTTGAGAACGCAATATTTGTCTTTTTTTTTTCGTAGCAGTCATTTTACATAAAGAAACAGCTTCCTCCCTGCTGTAAAAATGCTAATACCATCAACATCTCCACTGTGTCCACTCTTGTGTGTTAGCGTGTTGTCACCGGTAGCGCCCTAGCATGTTGTCACTGTTAGCACGTTAGCTGTGGGTAATGGGATTCAAAGGCCCAGCGTCTCTCCTATCACTGCCCGATCGATAAACACTTTGACTGGGCTCCGTCTCAGCTCTCCACAGCCTCTCAGCACAGTCCCCCGGGAAGACCATTTACACACAACAACAGATGTTTAGACCTGCTTCAGACATGATTTAGTCCTTGTGTAGACCTGGTTTAGTCCTGGTTTGGACCTTGTTTGTTTCATAATTAATCCTAGGTTTTGCCCTGGATTGTTCCTTGAGTTGGGTTCTGGTTTTGTCCTGCATAAATTATGGTTTAGTCCCTGTTTAGTCCTGGTTCAGTCCTTGTTTAGTCCTTGTTTAGTCCTGGCTTACTCCCCAGTTTACTTTTGGTTTAGTCCTGGTTCCAATCTTTGTTTAGTCCTAGTATAGTCCTGACTTTGTCCTAGTTTAGTCTTCGCATAGTACTGGTTTTGTCCTGGTTTAATCCTTTTATAGTCCTGGTTTAGTTCTGGTTTGGTCCTGGTTTTAGTCCTGGTTTAGTTCTGGTTTAGTTCTGGTTTAGTCCTGGTTTAGTCCTGGTTTAGTCTTAGTTTAGTCTTCGTATAGTACTGGTTTAGTACTGGTTTAGTCCCGATTTATACTTTTATAGTCTAGTCTTAGTTTAGTCTTCGTATAGTACTGGTTTAGTACTGGTTTAGTCCCGATTTATACCTTTTATAGTCCTGATTTAGTTCTGGTTTGATCCTGGTTTAGTACTGGTTTATTCCTGGTTTGGTCCTGATTTAGCTCTTACATAGTTCTGGTTTAGTCCTGGTTTAGTCCTGGTTTAGTCCTGGTTTAGTCCTGGTTTAGTCCTGGTTTCGTCCTGGTTTAGTCCTAGTTTAGTCCTTTCATAGTCCTGGTTTAGTTCTGGTTTGGTCCTCATACTCTGTCACACACACAGACCGTAGAGGAGCCAGCTGGACTCTGTGGCCTGAGGCGGACTGTGGGGAGAGGGACAATAAAGAGACTGAGCGAAGAGACCAGAGCCAAAAACTGAGAGAAAAGACACTAATTCAACCACCAACACTATACAGCTCAAACAAAGAATCCTCTGCTCTCTCCTCTGACCCTCTCCTCTGCATCGCCTGCTCCTCTGACACTCTCCTCTGCTCCTCTGACCTTCTCCTCTGTATCCTCTGCTCCTCTGACCTTCTACTCCATATCCTCTGCTCTCTTTAGTAGTAAAATAAGTAGTAGAAATAGTAGTAAAAGTAATAGAGGTAGTAGAAACACACTAATAATTTGCATTCTTTCAGAGCCACCTGCCGCTGCATTCTCCACACTGCGTCTTTAATGGCACTGTGACTATCTCTCCCCTCCTCAAACGCGCATGCTTGCTCGCCCAAACAGCAGCGCAGTTCGGAGCTTCAAAGTCCAGATGAACGATGCCTTTTCATCCTGTGCCCGCGCTCACACTTTATTTAACGAGACGAGCCAATTAACACATTCTAATTGAAGCTAACCGCGGCTAACGCTACTGTCGGCTCCTGGCACATGCACCAAAGAGGAGCTACATGTGTAAACAACAAACAGCAAATAAACAAACAGGGAGGGGAGGGGGTTAGACCTGGTTTAGGGTTAGGTCTTGGACTGGTTTAGGGTTTAGTCCAGGTCCAATCCAAGACTTTTTAGCCCTGTCTTAGATCTAGTTTAGTCCTGGTTTAAGTCCTAGGTTTGACCTTCAATTGACATTGAACTGGCTTTTGAAATAACAGTGTTTAAATGTAGTCCATTATTCATTCATTCCCACAACCAAAGCCAATCTGCACCAATGGCCTTCACCAACCACTCCCACCATAGTCACACATACACAGACGAGGTGGGTGAAGTGTCTTGGTAAAGGGTTCAGTAACAGTAAGCACTAGTTGGACCTGGTGAACCTTTGTCTTGTCATTCGTTTTTTCATCTTTTCGTCCCTGCTTTAGTCCTTGTTTAGTGAATTTTTCAATCTTGGTTTAGTCCTGGTTCAGTCTAGTTCAGTGCCATTTTAGTCCTGGTTCAGTCCTAGTCCTAGTTCAGTCCTAGTCCTAGTTCAGTCCTAGTCCTGCTTCAGTCCTAGTCCTGCTTCAGTCCTGGTTTAGTCCTGGCTCAATCCAGCTTCAGTCCTGTTTCAGTCCTAGTTTAGTACTGCTCTTGTTTTAGTCCTGGTTCAGCCCTGTTTGAGTCCTGGTTCAATCCTGGTTTAGTCCTGGTTCAATACTGGTTTAGTCCTGGTTCAGTCCTAGTTCAATTCTGCTTCAGTCCTGCTTCAGCCCTGGTTTAGTCCTGGTTTACTCCTGGTCTTGTTTCAGTCCTGCATACTGGTTTAGTCCTGGTTCAGTCCTAGTTCAATTCTGCTTCAGTCCTGCTTCAGCCCTGGTTTAGTCCTGGTTTACTCCTGGTCTTGTTTCAGTCCTGCTTCAGTCCTGATTCAGCCCTGGTTCAGTCCTGGTTCAGTCCTGGTCTTGTCTCAGTCCTGGTTGTTGGATATTGGGGCAGAATAGCTGATTTGGAGCGGTCTCTGGGAACATGTAAATATATGTAAAACAGTGTGGGCCGATCGCTGTTGCATTTGTTTGCATTCTCTATGTAAATACCCATCATTCCTTCCCTAGCTCCTCACTTGTTTCCTCACTTGTTTCCTTACTTGTTTCCTTCACTAATAAAAAATAAAATGCTGTAAACACAGTAGCACTGTTTAGAGAGCCTAGGTTAAATATATTCTATTTTTTATATACATTTTAAATACTTTAAATGCTTTCTATTTACTCTTATATTTTACTATTTGTGTAAAAATGTTACCCAGAATGTATTAAAATAATGAACTGCAACGAGGAAAAAAGATGTAAAAAATCATGTAGTCCTTTCTTAGTTCTGGTTTGGGCCAGATTTGGACCTGGATCAGTCCAGTTTAAGTCCAGATATAATGCTTTAGTTCCGGCTTAATGCAGTTTTAGTCCTGCTCTAGTCTTGGTTCAGTCCTGCTTCAGTCCTGGTTCAGTCCTGGTTCTGTCCTGGTTCTGTCCTGCTTTAGTCCTGCTTTAGTCCTGCTTTAGTCCTGCTTTAGTCCTGCTTTAGTCCTGCTTTAGTCCTGCTTTAGTCCTGCTTTAGTCCTGCTTTAGTCCTGCTTTAGTCCTGCTTTAGTCCTGCTTTAGTCCTGCTTTAGTCCTGCTTTAGTCCTGCTTTAGTCCTGCTTTAGTCCTGCTTTAGTCCTGCTTTAGTCCTGCTTTAGTCCTGCTTTAGTCCTGCTTTAGTCCTGCTTTAGTCCTGCTTTAGTCCTGCTTTAGTCCTGCTTTAGTCCTGCTTTAGTCCTGCTTTAGTCCTGCTTTAGTCCTGCTTTAGTCCTGCTTTAGTCCTGCTTTAGTCCTGCTTTAGTCCTGCTTTAGTCCTGCTTTAGTCCTGCTTTAGTCCTGCTTCAGTCCTGGTTCAGTCCTGGTTCAGCCCTGCTTTAGTCCTGGTTCAGTCCTGGTTCAGTCCTGGTTGAGTCCTGCTTTAGTCCTGGTTCAGTCCTGTTTTAGTCCTTATATTTACCAGGTGAGTGGACAAGTATGCTTTGAGGCTCTCCAGGTCTTGTCTGGGTTGGGTCCAGTTTTCGGTGCTGTCCAGTGAATCTTGAAGCCATGAGATGAACCCGTCCAACTTCTGCACCAGAGACTGAAAAAAAGCCATAAATATTTACATTTAATTGATATGATTTAAATGCAGTAAATGGAACGTAACATTGGTTGGTTAACTCACTGATTCATTTAAATGTAGTAATAATAAATGTAGTGTTGATGAATTTTCTCTATGAGACATTTGAAAATCCCCAAATGTTGAACCACAATGTTTTTTATAAATTATAATCATTTGAATTCTCAACTGTCTGCTGTTTAGAGTCGATGTGAGCGCTAAAACATCAACAAGATATTATCAAGGGATGCAAAGTTAATGGCTTCTGGTGTTGTTACGATATTAAAATGTCAAACTCCATTTCGATAATAAGGAATGGACTTGATACACAATACTGATTCCGATACCACAATGATAATTAAATACACTCAAGTATTGATATCTGCTCAAATGAGTATCTAGTTTCGATACTAGCTTTAGTATCGATTAGTATCTGACTTTCAATAAATTTGACAAACCTTGTTGCATCTGTGAAGTATGTTTATAATCATTACAGTTCTATAACACCTTTATTGACCTGAGAATAATATTTTCCTCATAAGACAAGTAGGAGAAGGGTGTTAGCAAGGCTGCATGATACTGGACAAAATACGTGTTATGAACTGCGATGTCGACACTGCGATATTTTAATATACTTTTTGACTCAATCATTTCAGTTATATTAAAACAAAAAAAGCGCATGCTTTAATTTACTTGTGAACACTTAATTAATTAAAACTTAACAGAGACAAAATCCAGGCTAATTTTGGACTTAATAAGTAAAATCATGAACAAAATCAGTTTTATTTAACAAAATTATTTTAAAACACACTGCAGTTTTGTCAGATGCAGAGCCTTGGTGCTACTGCAATATATTGAGTATGTTGCAATATCGATACTTTTGCGATGTATTGTGCAGCCCTAGATGTTCAGGTCACCAACGATAGTACCCGTGGGGAAAATAGGGGGCCTCTGAAAGAAAAGGATGCACTGATCTATAATAAGTAAACTGCCTGAAAGCTGTATAAAAGTCTCATAAAGAAGGAAACGAGAACAATGTCTGCATGTATTATTCCATTGCATTGTTGGAATTCACGTTGTGTTAGGGTTGTCAAGAGTATCCAAAATCAGATACTAATCGATACTAAAACTAGTATTGAAACCAGACACTCATTTGAGCAGAGCATCGATACTGAAAAGTCCCATTCACAGGACAGAAATGAACCTTTCCTGAACATCTTTATAATGATCTTGAGCTGTATCAGGACAAGTATAAGACACATAGACTAGTATACGCCCATGGAACCTACCTGGACCACTGACTCAAGTATCGAGTATTTTCCTTAGTATCGAAATTGAGTTTGAAATTTTTGTATCCTGACAACACTATTTTATGCACTACATGAACCTCAACCAATATATTGAGGGTCTATAAGTTTTGCAGTTTTGAACAGGAAGTCAATGGACCTGATCAATATTATGGTTTACAATGAACAAAATGTAAAATACTGGTTTAGGTATGTTAAAGTTTGAAATACTGAGAACTAGAAAATAAAACATATATTTCTTCTTTAAATAACTTGACTACATTTGCTGGTCGCTGCACCCACCTCTGCAGATAAGAGTAAAAGAGTTTAATGAATTCTGGGAGTAAGAGTTGGCGTCTTGGGTAAATGTATTAAAAGAAAATTAAAACTAAAAAGGCACGAGCAAATAGGCAGGGAGAGAATGAGATGAGAAATGAATAAATGTATAAATATTATAATAGAAACGGACAGTTACAACAGCCACAAGGATCACACACGAGAGTGGAGAAATACTGCCATCTAGTGCTCAGTTCAATCACAAATGTCCCTATAAGTCTCAGGCATAAACACACACACACACAATTTTGTCGTGCCCTGGTTTAGTCTTGAGTTAGACCTGGTTTAGCCCTGGTTTAGCCCTGGTTTAGTTAGAGTTAGACCAGGTTTAGTCCTGTTTTAGATTTATTTTACACCTAGAGCTGGTTTAGTCCTATTTTGTTGACTCAATTTGAGTATTATAATTTGCCAAACATTTCAGAAACTCATGATAAACCTGGTAAGTCTTTGCAACCCTAATTTACAAACAAGTTTATTATTTTTGAACTATTTGATATTTCTTGTTTTTGAAATTCATACAACTGTTATTTAAATGTAATTGTGTCATCTATACAAATATCTTATCCCCACATTGTTCTATATGGAGTTATAGAACAGCAGCCATGTTAGCATTAGCGCTAGCAGGAGGTGATTAGGATGTAGGAAGTGGTTTGTTTTGAGGTGAAACGCTGCAGGCTCTGAACCTCCACAGAGAAATCACAGCAGGGGTTAAAGGGCAAAGGTCATGGCGTCCGACAGCGACCCCACAGTGAACCGGCTCCAAACAAGACATTTACATGAAGCGAGACATGGGCGAGTGAACAAGTGTAAGAGAGAGGAGAGAGAGAGAGAGAGAGAGAGAGAGAGAGGAGAGAGGGAGAAGAAATCCACAAATGTTTTCCCTGATTATTTTTATCAGAGACAAGCTCCATTCTCCCGCTGTATTTATCCAACCACACCACAACATCTGGGAGGGCATCTGACATACCACACATCTGCACATTAACTAGAGACATTTGACCTGCCCTCATCTCAGTCTAACACTACAGGGATATAAGAGCATGGGAGGGCATCTGGCACACAGTTAGATTCAAGATTCAAGAGTCAAAGCTTTATTGTCATATGCACAGCAAGAAAGACGTTTCCCTGTACAATGAAATTCTTACTTTGCTGCCCACACTGGATGCCAAAAAATATATATAAAAATTAGATATAAAATAGATAATAAGATAAAGAAAAAGGCATGCAGTTATAGGAAGATGGAAGGGCATCTGACACACTTATAGATAGTATAGAAAGATGATTTAGCCCATCATTACTAGTCCTTGACTTTTACGGGTTTTAATCCTGGTTTAATCCTGGTTTAATCCTGGTCTAGTCCTGGTTTAGTCCTGGTTTAGTTCGGGTTTAGTTCGGGTTTAGTTCGGGTTTAGTTCAATTTTAGTTCAGGTTTAGTCTGGGTTAGCCTGGGGGTGGTCCTGATTTAGTCCCTGTTTAAATCCATTTAGTCTGGTTTTAATCCCAGTTTAGTCCTGGTTTAGTCCTAATTTTGTTCTGGTTTTCTTGTGGTTTAGACCTGTTTTAGTTGTGGCTTGGTCCTGCTTTAGTCCTGGTTCAGTCCTGGTTTAGTCCAGCTTTAATCCAGGTTTGATCCAGGTTTAGTCCTGGTTAGTCACGGTGTGGGCTATGGCTTTGTCCTGGTTTTGTCCTAGGATGGATTTGGTTTAGTCTGGTTTTAAATCTGCTTTGGACCTTGTTTAGTCCTAGTTTTTTTGTTGTTTTTTTTTAGTTGAATTACAACACTGCAGCCTTGTGGCCACTTTAAGTATCTCTCCCTCTCGCTCTCTCTCTCGCTTTGTCTCTCTCACTCTCTCTCCTGTTCTTCCTCTATGCGTCTCGCCCTTTCCGCTCCGTATCACACGCCTCCTCCTTCACTTCCTCATTCTGGAGCGGCTCGTCTATCGCCATGACGACTCACGCTAATTAAGCAGCTAATCGCTAATTACAGGCGCGCGGCGTGTCATTTACAAAGGTGCAGGATTGAGAGGCCGCGATGAGCTGCCTCTGTCTCACGTCTTCATTTCTAAACACGAGCATTCAATATTTTGGCATTTACAAATGTGTTTACGGACAACGATTTAGACTGCAGCAAACTGTCACAGAGCACGATTTATGGAAGTGCACAGAACAGCAACAACTTTTACCATTGTGGGGGTTGTTATAATGTTGTTTTAGCATTTCAATGGTGTATTGATACTTTGCAGCTGATGTCATCAACACTCCCTGGGGGTGTCATGCTAACTATAGGCACTGCTCTATTTGAGGCTTGTTAAACTTTAATCTGAGCTTTATTTGAACACAATCTGACTAGAAAGAGCTGGTTTAGTTGGAACTACAACAGGTGAGTTGATTTGTGCTGTTAAACAAGTCCCTCGCACATAAAATTACAGTCACAAGCTAGCTAGCATTAGCCAACAGTTTTTCAGTTTCACTCTCACCTTTTTGTTGAAAATCAAATGTATAATGGTCTATAAGGCTTGATGATGAGTTGTGCCATTTTAAGCACTTTCACTTTTCTACTTGGTCACTTGCTACCACAGAGAAGATGTCGTGAATCAAAAAGTCTGGTTTATTGAATTAACTGGGCACAATAGTCAAAGAGCTGTTGCCCCTAATAGTGTCGTCTCGCCCTCAGCTAACAAATGAAAATACATACAGAGTATTTATAACATCAAAACAATCATACCACTAGTCTAGACAAAGTGGCTGGAGGCCGCTAGACGCACAAACAAGAGATACACCCGTGCATAACAACAGATGGTATTACGAAGGATAGGTCAAAAAGATCCATAACAATACAAGTAAAGATTTACGGTAAAGAAATCCTTAACAGCGTGGTTAAAAACAACAGTGAGGCCTGTAAAAAGACGCTCATCCTCGGAGCACATGGCTAATTATACAGAGTATGCAGTGTTAGCATTGTTGTCTGGCTGCATTTACGAAGTTGAGCGTCCACACCAAAGGCTAAATGAAGGTATCAAAGAGCTATTACCATGTTTTAAGTGTCCGCAGAGCCTCCACAGTCAACTATTTCAATATTATCTTGCAGATGACATACCTCCTTCAACTACTTAAGAATTGATCATATCTCCATTAGATCCCTGCCCCATGTCTCTCCTGTGTTTTAAATGACAGTATAAATGAGATCAGACTGAGGATGACAGGAGCAGACAGGAGCAGACAGGTCATCAGTCGTTTGACATTAAACCTGTCAAAGTTCAACACGTGTGAATGAGAATGAGGAGGAGCAGACTAGGGACTAGGAGTTACTGTGAGCAAGGAAAGAACAAAACATAAGGTTAGGTTTGAGTTAGACCAATGTTCAGTCCATTCTAAAGTAGTCTTTGTTTCCACTTGTTTACTCCAGGTTTAGTTCTGTTTAAGTCCTGCTTTGGACCTGTTTTAGTTCCCCTAGACCTCATCTAGGGTGCATTTACACTTCCTGGTTGGTCCAGTTCAAGTCCTGGTGTAGTCCAGGTTTAGTTCTGAGTTTCATTTTGCTATTGTGTGTGAGCGCAAGTCTGAACATTCCCTCCTTAGACCCAGTATAGTCCTGCTTTAGACCGCATTTAATTTGGCCCTTGTTTAGTCCTAGTTTAATCCTGTTTTAGTCTTGGTTTAGTCCTGTTTCAGACCTCTTTAAGGCCTTTTATAATCCTGGTCCTTGTCCTTACCCATCCATCTTCCCCCTTCGCTCTCACTTAGCTCAAATTGACTTGTCTCCAGCTGTAATAATAATGTGACAGTCATAATGTTGACCTCATCTTCGTCTCTGAATCTGAACCAAACCAAATGGGATCAAAATCTCACCGATCTGTGGCCAATCTCTGCTCCCATAATTAAAGATGGCCGCCTCTCCCCTCTGCTTTGGCATTTGCTTGTATTGAATATGACAGATATGAGCGATTAAAGGAGCGCGTCGCCTGATCAATAAAGTTTGTGTCGATCAAACTTGACCTTTTGGAGGAGAGGTGATGGATTAGACGGAGAGGAGGAGAACGCCACGACCTCATGCATCAACCCGACGAGAGGAGCAAGACAATATGGACCAAATGGCCAATCACAGAGCAGGGTTTAAAAGCCTGTGTGATGCATTATTCAGTGGTTTCAAACTACTTTAGCTTTGGTGTTTCCTGGATATAACTTAATATCATGTGTGTCTATAAAATACCACAAGGCTTTTGCAGCAATAGAATTTAGGTTCACACAGAACTAAAACCAGGTCTAAACAAATACAGTACAATGGGATTAAACTGAGCAAGTGTGAAGGGCATCTTAAAGTGTATAGAGCAGCCTTCTCCAAAAGTCTGCAGCTTTGGGGGTCAACCTAATAATAATTAGCAAGGTATTCAAATAAATATGTAGGGGGTTTCCTCTTTTATATGATTTATAATTCACAAGGTATTTAAGAGGTATTTAAAGTCATCGGCTTCTTCTGAAAGTTCATGTTTCACAGTGATTGTTTAAATCCACCTGTCACTCAATCCGAGCATTGCAGAGGCTAACCTATAGGAGGAGTGGGTGGGAAAAAGTGCCTTTGTTTGAGCATACAGCTTCATTAAATATGGAAATGTCACAATATGACAATTTTACCAAAATAACATGAGATTACAATTCGATTTTATCACCATATCGCCCAGACATACTTTACGTATAAAAATACTAATAATAAATTTTATGTCAAGTTGATATCAAACAGACCCTGACCAATGGCCACATTTTGGGAACCACTGGTATAGGCAACAGTATAAAATGTTGCGGATGAGAGCATATTGTTATTTTCTCAATGAATTAATCTATTTCTTTTTTACTTGTATTGATGTTTTTGTTGTGCAAATTACAAATGTTAAGAATAAGGTGAAGAGCATGAATAGATTTTCCGTTACCTCCATCCTGCTCCAGACTCGTGGGTCCTGGTTGGGGATTTGAATGTGCTGTAGTAGTTTTTGGACCAGAGAGCTTCTTCCTGCTCCATCGGTAGGGGGCGCTGTGACCCCTCTGTCCACTGTCCCCGCCTCATCCTCTGAATGCAGCTCACTGATTCGTCCAGACTCAAGGCTCTCGTCCAATGAGGGAGCAGCATCACTGGAGGAGGAGGGGCTAAAGCGACGGGGGAGGAGCTGACGTCTCAGCGGTAACTGGAAAAAAAACATTCTTAGGTTTTAACAGCCAATGTCAGCACACTACCATTTACTTCTACTACAACTTCTACTGCTACTTGCTATAACAGATTATAAATGGTGAAGAAGATAAATGAGAAGATACTACCTGCTTTAGACCTGGTTCAGACCTGGTTTAGCCCTGGTTTAGACTTGGTTTAGATCTGGTTTACTTTTGGTTAGTCCTGGTTTAGACCTGGTTTTACTGTCGTTTAGACCTGGTTTAGGCCTGGTTTAGACCTAGTTTAGTCCTAGCTAACTTAAGACCTGGTTTCTTCAGTGGAATATGCAGTTTTCCATACATCTGTAATAGAAACTTTAGCTTCAACTAAATCTGGTGTAAAGCATCTCTCTGCTTATGAAATGCATTTACACATGATCCATGTATAACTAATAAACTAAACTAGGACATATCCAGTGCAGGTTTGTTTTTACCTTTTGTCTGGGCAGAGGAGAAGGGTCCTCGCTCTCCTCCACACTGCTCCCAGTCTCTGCTCCGGTGTCCAGGCTCTCCCAGTCCGAGTTCAGGTCCTGGTTCAGATCCTGGTTCAATTCTGTCAGATCCCAGTCATCCACATCCTGCAAAGCATCATGGGAAGGATCGCACATCCTTGAGTCCTGAGGCACAAAATACAAAACAGACATGGTTAGGTTTTAATTTTACTCTGTTTTATTTTATATATCCATATTCATGGGTTCAGCTTCCTGTTGGTAGGTGAAATTTTGAGGACTTTTTCAAAATATGTAATATTGTTTGAACTGTTTATTGCTATGGCAACGGTGCTTCATCACTTTGAAACCCATGGATACTTTAGACTGCCAGTTTGTATTTAAAAAATATCATAATTGCAGAAATTGTGTGCAACCTAAAAAATTGTCATATGCAATTTCATTGGGGATTCTCCAGATAATAATCATATATATTTGTATTCAATAAGAAATGTCCTGGACAAGGTACAAGTAGCACACAAAACATGCATCAACTAAAATATTAACCCCACAAGTGCACAAATATGACTATATATTCAATAGAGCTACCCTCTTTAGACAGCATTCTAATTTTGTATATTTTCAAAATATTGATATTGATATTTTGCAGCAGATGTCATCAACACTCCCTGCGGGGTGCGAAGCTAACTGGAGGCACTGCTATGTCTGAAGCTCTGTGACTTTAATCTGACCTTTGTTTAAACAAAATCTGACCATAAACATAACTGGAACCACAACAGGTGAGCTGATTTGTGCTGTTAAAAAAAGTCACTCAGTTACTCATTACAGTCACACACTAACTAGTATTAGCCAACAGTTTTTCAGTTAGTCACTCTCACCTTTTTAGTTGAAAATCACCCTACCCAACACCTAAACAGAACCATGAACGCTTGTATTGATCACAAGCTTCTGAAAATGTGTTGTTTAAATTAATTTTGTATTTTTTTCTTGAGTTGTCAGACATATTTTGGCAGTGTTTGCTAATGTGTGCATTGCATTGCCATGGTAACTGCTGAACACTTCATAGACATAACTGTGGAACCCCCCCAGAGTCATGTCACTGCAAAGTATCAATTATTTTTCGATATATTACCCACTTATGATAGTTTCCAGGTGACAGTGTGTTACTGACCAGAGGCATGGACTTGGCGAGAGTCTCCAGATTCATGGTGAGAATCTCAGT
>JACM01066225.1:0-29454 GCA_000787095.1 Periophthalmodon schlosseri | reverse complement strand
TCCCTAAAAACATTGGCCTCTGCCCCTTCAGTCCGAGTGAGCGCACTGGAGAGAAGAATATGAATGTGCTCTGTACAGTGTCCCGCGCCTGGTGTTGAAGCATGTTTAACCCACAGGGCCATTTGAGGGGCCCGCCTGAGGAGGGGCCTCCAGAGGAGCGCCAGCGCTTTCACTGTCAGGAGTGTGGCAAGCAATACAACACGCAGCTGGGCTTTAGGAGACACCTGGTGGCAGCACACAGCACTGCAGGGGCCCCTCTGTGTCCCCAGACCCCCCCCTCTCTGCTGGAACAACTGGGCAGCCACACTGACCGGCCCCCTCCTCCAGAGGGCGCTGCTGTAGTCCCTGTCAGAGAGAGGAAGTACTCATGCGAGCGCTGCGACCGGCGCTTTTACACCCGTAAAGACGTGCGGCGCCATGCGGTGGTGCACACAGGCCGAAGGGACTTCCTGTGCCCGCGCTGTGCCCAGCGCTTCGGCCGCAGAGACCACCTGACCCGCCACCTGAAGAAGAGCCACGCCCAGGAGCCCGCCCTCATGACCCCGCCCCCTGCAGCTCCTGTTACTCCTGTGGCCACGCCCACCCCTACCCAGTGTCCAGTCAAGGAGGAACCTTCGCCCAGGAACTGTGACATGGGGCCCCTGCCTAAGGAGTCCCTGGACCCCTTCTGCAGGGACATGTACAGTTCGTACCCCATGCCCCCCCATGGCCTCCCACAGGGGGCGCTACCCTCAGGAATGGGCCGTCACGTGACCTCTCAGGCCCCACCACTGCCTCAGCCAGGCGCGCTACAGCAGCCCTACAGCAGCGTGGGCAGATACCAGCACTCATCTACCTCATACCCGCGGTCCGATGTGGACAGCTTCCTGCTGGAGTTGCAGAGCGCCCCCCCTCCTCACCTCAACAGTGTGGGCCCCAGCTGCGCCTCGCCCCAGAGGGAGGGGCTGGCTGAGGGTACAGAGCTGTCCTGTACCACTAACCTGCTGGGCTTCCTGCCATTCGGCCTGCCCCCCTACAGCACTCACATGGGTATGGGGGGGTTGGTCATGAATTATCCCCCCACCAGCTCCTCGTCCCCCTCGTCCTCTGCTGGGCTCACCTCACAGGCCTCAGGGCCCTTCTTCCTGCAGCCCACTCAAACCCAGGTGCCCCCAGCGGCCGGAAGCCACAACCACAACCAGCTACCTCAGGCCTACGGGGGCTCCGGCCCCTCCAGCGCCCTACCTCACTACTACCAGGCCTTTCAGTGAGGCTGTCGCACACCTCCACACAACCAAACACCTCAGCAGTATTACCTCAGCGTCTAGAGCAATGCTTGAACAGAGACTTAGACTTACAGTGTAGGCACTTACCTCAGACAGCTCCTCGCCATGTCCCTGCCACGCCCACTGTGACGGCCGAGGCTGTCACATTGTTGTTGGGAATCAGTTGGTTTGTCCCAGAGACTGAATAGGAATCAAGTCACTAATGAACTCCATTTCCAGCTAATTCTGCTAGTGTGACTCAGAATTGTAGATGATGCACTTCCCTTTGGCCCTGTTGGCCCAACCTTGAGAAGGTCAAGAGGCCTAACCCGGACTCTCCCGTGAAAGTGACTGTTTGAGTGGCAGGCTGACTGGCAGCTGTGACATATGCTTCTTCATATGGACATGGGACACAGTGGATGTGTCAGCTGTGGATCCGTAGTATTTGAGCAGGCACTAGGGGGCAGCACACTCCACAGGAGTGGGGGGCAGACCTCAGTGGTGCCTTAGGTGAGGGTTTGATGCCTTATGCCCCTTGTGCCTCAGTCAGGTTTAAGCACTTAACACTTGTTCTCTCTTTGCCGTTACTTTTTATTACTCTTTGAATATAGTTATTTTTGCTATTAGATTGAAACTACAAGTGTAGGTTTGAAACAGATTTTTCTATAGCTGCAGTAATGTGTAGTCATGTTTTCTACCTCTACCTCCATGTCATATTTAATCAGATGAATAGATTTTGAACTATGTAACAGTTGAGCAGTTTGACCATGTTAGATGACGCTCAAGTGTGTGTTGGACATGTTTGTACCTTTGACTACCTCAGAAGAGATGGCTGCTGTGATGCTCTACCGTGGCCTGAGAGGGTGCTGTCTCAAATACAGAGTGGACATAAGCACAGCAGCTCCACCTGAGCCTCTTGTTTGTTGTACATGGCTCCTTCTAGAACACAGCTCATAGTATTTGTACTCTCAAACTCATGATGTTGGATTGAAAGTGATCGACTAAAAGCCTTGGCGTCCTTAGCTCAGATACTAACCGTAGTTTTCCCTGTGTGTAGGCTGTAGTCTAGCGTAGCATCAAGAGGTTTCATCACAGGTTTGTATTACAATGACTAGACTAGAACACAGAAAAGGGCATTCAACATCGTCTGAACTGAAATAAACGCCTTTTGACATCGGTCATTGCCTTATATGGTTTCTTGACACTATGTGCACCTGGAGCTAGTAATTTATTCAGCTAACACACCCAGAGGGAGCCACACACATGAATACAGAACATTAGTGTAAGTGACAAATTAGCTTCATGTTGGGGCTGTATTGTATTTTTTTAAGTTTTTTTTCCCCACAAAGCAAGTTGAACTGGTCCAATTAAAGTAAATGTATGTATCTGTGTTTCTGACCATAATTACACATTCTGAGCCTGTATTTGGCAACAGAAATCTCACATGCACCAAAGCAGAGTCAAATGGCTCTAAACATTCAATCATTTCATCCCAGATCATAAATTCTGATTCAAAACTCTACTCAGAATAATGTCTGAACAGATTTTCATCAAAAAACACATTTTTCAAAAATTCTTTTTTCATTTGACTTGAATTTGGCAAACAAGAATCTCTGTCTACCGAAAATGGAATTTGTTTTTTAACCTAAGGAATCGATCATAGGAAGGTTAATTTTCAATTATTATATATTTATATTTTATTGCGTGAACAAAATGTCCCCCTTGAACAGCACAGACCCTGGGCTCTGTCTGTCAGAGGACATCTTGTCTTACATTGTCTGTGTAGGAGGCTCTGACTATGTTTAAATATGTGACTGGAGCTTTAGAACAACTAAAAAGACACAATTCAGTGTGATATTTGATTCCTGTTAGACCTGATCCTTTAGACAAAGCCTAGTTCCACTGTCCATACTTGGCCCCAAACACGAGCTGGTTATCTGCTGTTTACCTGCAGTCAAATGGCTCTGAACATTCAATAATCTAATAAAAAAAAATCATAAATTAAGATGCAAAACTGTTTTGAATGATTTTTGAAGAAATTTGAATCAAAAAGCATCTTTTTCCAAAAATAAATGTCCAATCCAAACCTCATTGGACTATTGATTTGAACACCTTGTAGCAGGGGACACAGATGGGCCATTTTTATGGAATTTAAAATCAAAATATTACATACAGTTCCTTTAGGTTTACCTGTAACTATACATATTGCAGCACATTTTAGGGGTGCAATTCAAAAAAACTATGATCACCCGCTGCGAAAGGTTAGGCCAAATTGGCGCAGAAAAAAAGAATCAAATTTTTATTATTCTTTTTTTTTTTAAATCACAAAAAAATTAATCTAATACGCAAATAGAAAACATTAGTAAATGCCACTGGCACTATTCAAAAAACAAATATATTCATAAACAGAACTCTGTAAAATAACAACTTTTATAATGCACTTTATGGGCTTGTCATAATTTATAGCCACATCTGCCCTGGGGTAGACTGACAGAGGTGAAACTGCCAATCTGCACCATCAGCTCCTCTGATCACCACTAATCATTCACGCACACACCACATTGATACTAGGCAATGTGGGTGAAGTGTCTTGCCTAAGGACACAACAACAGAACTTGCTCCGTTCCACAAAAGAGGCCAAATGAAGTGAGATGAGGCGCTGACAGAGGACTGGATCATTTTATTCAGTAGTGTGGACAGAGAGTACAACTGTTCTGTGTACAACAACATGCCATCTCACCTACAGAGGAAGGGCTCATGCCAACTCACCAGGACCAGAGGCTGACGAGGGTTCAGTCAGGACGCTGTTTAAGTACACAGTATATAAGCCTCATCACCATCAGATTGTCCCACTCAGTGAACAAAGCATGAGGAGCTAAGCATGTGTGAGGGACATGGTGAGGAGTCACATATTTAAAGTGCATATGGCAGGTTTTCATGTTTTTCCAATTTTGACTTGGTTTGGAGGGATAGTACTTGTAAAACTGATAAATATTTACCACATCAGTGGAATCCAATGGAATACCTCTACCAATGTTATCACCTAAATCCAGTGACAATTTACAGGCAAGGAATCTTAACTATTGATACTTTGCGGTTGATGTCATCAACATTGCCTGGGGGTGTGATGTAAACTGTAGACACTGCTCTGTCTGAAGCTCTATTACTGAAGTTAGACTTTAATCTGAACTTTGTTTTAGTTAGCTAGTTAGTTGGAACTACAACAGGTGAGCCGATTTGTGCTGTTAAACAAGTCTCTCCACATACAATTATAGTCACAAGATAGCTAGCATTAGCCAAAGGTTTTTCAGTTAGTCACTCATCTTTTTGTTGAAAATCAAACTCCTAAACAGGACCATGAACGCTTGTATTGATCACAGGCTCCTGAAAATGTGTTGTATAAATCCATTTTGTATTTTTTCTTGAGTTTTCAGACGATCTTAAAACTTTTTGGCAGTGTTTTCTAATGTGGGCATTGTGTCTTCATGGTAGCTGCTCCCACCTACATCCCACCATAAAGATACATGTAGAACACCCCCAGCATGATGTCACTGCAAAGTATCAATTGTGTAATTTAGAAGCTTTGGCCCTTGTTGTCATGATGGGTGCTAGGTAAAATTTAATAGAAAAAAACTAGGTAAGAGTTGTAGTGAAATCTTAAGTATAATGACGCTAACTATGTTTCAGTGAAATGAGTAGTCTAACCTGTCATATGCACTGTAAGGTTTATGATTTAGAATAATTTACAACCCGCGCTCTCCTAACCGGCACTGCTTATAAGCCCACCCTAGACATGTGTGAATGTGTACATTAAAGCTGGTATACCAAACTTTATTTCTTGTAAAATAGTACATTTTGTATTCCCCCCATACATTACACTGAAGAAGCAACACTGTCACAATCCAATCTCTGTGTGCTCTTTGCAGTAGAGATCAACCGATATATGGGTTTTTTCATGGCTGATACCGATTGTTTAGAATCCAGAGCAACCGATGGCCGATAAGCCCTGCCCATATCTTTGGGCCAATTTTAATTATTTTCCCCAAAATATATAATTTAAATTTACCACAAACTCATCCACAACCCTGTTTAAATACAAACTGGATAAGTTGTAGTTATGTTTAGTGCAGTGGCCTCTTCCCTCTTCACACTTAAGTGTTCACATAAGGCTTAATGCGTATCTTTTAGACAGCAGGTCGCCAAAACAAAATATCCACAGCTAGAAAATTAAGGCTGTTAGCAGATACACTAAAAAGTGCAAATATCGGCCCAATATCGTTCCATCTCTACTTTGCATCCAATTATAGATTATTTTATTGAAAGCAGCATAAAAGGGTCTGGTAAGTTGCCATGTTACACTATGAGAATGAGAGCGGTCAACCCAGCCTTACTTCCCCATCTGAAAACGCGCATGAAAAATATATGCATGTGAATATTAACCATGTGCCAAAGTAAGCCAACAGTTTAAATATGTTCTTCTTCCCATCTTCTTCTTACCTTTGCTGATTTTCACAATATAAGTATTTTTGTTTGAAAATCCTTCTTTTATTTGTGTAATTTTTTTCTAGCAGAAGAAAATAAATAGCTTAAGTTAAGGTAAATTTTTAAAAAATCTTTTTGTTCTCATTTCATCCTCTAGATAGTAGTTAGTACGTTTATGGAGTGCCACAGGGGCAGATGGAGTGGTGCACCTGTACTAGTTAGTGTCCCTCCCTGTGTGACCTGTTGAGTAGTTCTGGAGCAGAGGATGCTGACATGGTGCAGTCTTCACTTGCTGCTGTGTTGAAGGTACTGTTGGATGAACATGTTGAGCTCACTGTCCAGCCAGCCCGCCTTGTTCCTGTGAAGAGAAAAAAACAGCCCAATTGGTTTGCTGCAGAATGCTATTCATTGTTGATTAGCTTTCTTTGTTAGACATGCAAATCATCATTTTATTAGTTGGAGTCAAAATCTTAAAAAAAAAAAAAATGACCATGGACAGCAGAGATGGGTAGTACTCCATTACATTTAACTGAGTTAAGTTTTGGTTGCTCTTCCCACTGTGAGTACGTCTACAAGTGACACAAGGTTTATGTTGACAATATCAAATTATTTGAACATCAGTGTTTCTTGCACTGCTCCTGCAGATATGATTTAGTTTTAAACATTTTTGGTCTATCCTTTGAAAATACCAAATGTTGTGCATTATTTGAGGTTTTATTACATTAAAACCACAGTAGGTAACTTTCCAGTCCCAAAATAGACTAAAATAAAAGCACGTTTTTTCCCTCCTGCTTGTTTCCTTGGAAATGTTGTTCCTTTGGCTATAATATTCCTAGAATAAAACGTATCTATTTCCATGGAGAATGTTCCAAAGTATGGTTTTAACTGTCTATTTCCATGGAATCATGCAGGTGATGTGCCACCTCCAGAAAGATACTGTAGCTATAACTCATATCAAATCATGAAGCAGATAATATACATTTAGTTTATCCTTACTTGAGTAGTAGTTTCCTCAAACTCCTTATTTTTAATTTATTTCTAAGACCATTAATTTGTACTTCTACTTGAGTAATATTATATTGAAGTAATGGTACTGATACTCAAGTTTTGGCTACTCTACCCACCTCTCATGAGTGGAAACATAAGTGAAAACTTTTTTTTTTCAGAGCACTCAATACAGGATTAATCAAACATGCATAAGTCACAGCAAGTAAAAATAATGAAAGACAAGTACTATACCCAATTTAAAAGCACTGGATTAAACAGAATATGCCTTTCCCCATACATTTAGTGGGCCTTACCGGAGGAGCTTGGCCTTGCTCTGCAGACTGTCCAGCTGCTCGATTTTGTGGTTCATTTCATTGATCTCATCTTCCAGATTCTGCCGTGTCACATCCACCTGCTGACAGAGCTGAGCGAACATGCCTGCCAACTCCCTGAAAACACCACACAAGGGAAATCACCAGTATTAGTATTATACTAATATCATGTTGCAATATTTTTTAAAGTTCTGAAAAATTTGAATCAAGTATTTTCTTTAAAGAAGAAGCACATACTGTGCTTGCATCTGCTATATAGTTATAATCTATAACCGTGGATCATTGTGTTATAATTTGCACATTTTAAATTGTAATATTCATCTGTTGAGTGACAATATCAAACTAACACCAAAGTCTGCACCTAATAGGCCTACTGACTGACTCCTTACGCGTAGGATAAACAGCATCTCACATGACTAACAAAATCAGCGCCCACCAGCTTAGATTCCGCATTAAAACAAAATAATGTGCAGGTTCCATGTAGAATATCTCATATCAGTATTACTAACAAATCTAATTCCCAGGCGTCAAATCGATCCTGGTCAATCGCAAATAAACCTACATTCACATTATCACAAGATTAACATAACAGATTACCTGTCACTGGCTGATTGCTGATACTTATTGTGCGCCTTCAGCACCCAAAAATGCACTTAATGATCTATTCTGAAACTTTGAAAGACCTATGTAATGGTCTGAATCTCACAAAACTAATTTCTATTCTGATTAGACCTGACCCTGGAAATTTAAATAAAGGCTCACTTGTTGATATAAACTTAACAAACCCCATAATTATAAGGCAAGTGGTGTTTTCCCACTGGATTTTAGGGACCACTGTCCAAATGGGTGTATTCGAAATGCAAAAGTTAAAACGACACATCCGTGTGTAAAGTTGAGAAGCTCATATAAACACTGAAATGAGCAAGCCTTCATCTCTGACTTGTATTACAGTAATATCAGGTTAATATCAGCATTCGCTGACGCTGATATGGCCTTACATTTTTTTATTAATACATTTAATGAAATTGCAGACCGACATGCACCTGAAAGAAAAATTTGAATGGAAAACTGCACACACAACTAGGTCAGATTTGGACTGGGCATTTTTTGCTAAAAAAAAAACAAAAAACAAACATCTTTATCAACAGTTAGAAAGGCAAAAACTATCTTTTTTTTCTTCTTCATGTCTGCGCTGATAGAGAGTCACGAAAATCCAGCAAAGTTCTGGAGGACAGTAAGATCTTTCTCAGAGCCTAGTATTCATACATTACCAACCCATATTTTATTGGATTCAGCTATTGTAAATTCTAAAGAAGAAATATGTGATGCTTTTAGTAGGCATTTTATCTCTGCATGTGATATTTTGGATAATAATGGTGGCCTTTCTCATCTTGATTATGTTGAGTCTGAACCTCAGGCAGATAACAGTCAGATTTTCTCTTTAAGACCTTTCACGTACATGGAGGTTTTGAATGCACTCCGCTCCATAGACCCAAAGAAGTCCACGGGAGCTGATGACGTTGATCCAAAACGTCTATTACTAGCTGCCCCATATTTAATTCAACATCTATTGGATATTTTTAATTTATCAATTCAGGCAGTTATACCAGAATTATGGAAAACTGCACATGTTTTGCCTTTACATAAAGGCAGTAGCAGAAGAAGTACTCAATTTTGTTACATAAGTAGAGTACAGATACCAGAGCAAAAAAATGCTCAAAAAAAATGCTGTGCAAAATGCACAAGAATCTACTTAAGTAAAAGTGTTAAAGTATCCCTTTAAAAATATACTTAAAGAGTAAAAGCATTTTGCACAGATTTTTAAGTCTTATAAGGCTTCAAATGTATTGTTTTTGATAGAGATTTGTGCTAAATTTTGTTCAGCAGAAACAAATAGATCATTTCTTTCTAGCTGTTTTTATTTGTACATTTTTGTTTGCTCAAACCATGAATGTGTTAAAATAACCCCCCAGACTTTTCACCAGGTCTCAAACAGTAATAAAACACACTTTTCAGTCCTGTTAAAGTGTAGTGGAGTAGAAAGCACCGATACCTGCTCTCAAATGTAGTGAAATAAAAGTAAAAAGTATCCACTTGAAAATGCACTTAAAGTACAGTACTTTACTACTTTTACTTGTCTTCCACCACTGCATAAAGGTGGGACAACTAAAAAATGTAAATAATTTCCAGCCAATATCTAAATTACCTTGTCTTGTGAAAGTTTTTAAAAAGTTATTTGCAAATCAAGTTAAAATGTATTTTAATAAATGCCCCATTTTGAAGTCTTGTCATTGCAGTGACAGTGCTCCTTTCTGAAACCCAATTGACAAGTTTTAAATGACATTTTCACAGCCCTTAATGACAATGAAGATTGTGTAGCTCTGTTTATTGATTTAACTAAAACTTTTCACTCAGTGGATCAGGGAGTCCTCTTGAAGAGTCTGAAGCATATTGGATTTCGACATGTAATTGGTTCTAAAATTATCTTTCAAACAGAACCCAGGCAGTAGTAGCTGATGGGTTTAAATCATTTTTTTTTTTACTTAAAGCAAAGGAGTGCCCCAAGGCTCAATTAATTCTACTGGTTGCAATTTAAGAGAAACCCTCTTACATTTATATGCAGATGATGCCGTTGTGGATGCAAGTGCTCCCTCTGTTGATCAGGAGATTTTAAAACTGCAGCAAGATTTTAATGAAATTCAAAATTCCCTCAAAAATCTTAAATAATCACTGAATGCAAATAAAACATAGAAGTATATGATTTTTTCTAAAAAAAACATTAAAGTGATGTGCAAGCTACAAATCTTTATACACTAAATGGTACATTGATTGAAAGAGTCACCACTTACTTGAGTTTTGGCTTGAAGGAAACTTATCCTTTAAAATACATATCTCAGAATTATGCAACAGTGTAAAATCTAAATTATAATTTTATTATAGAAACAAATCTTGTATCCCATTGAATTACAGAAAAGAAATTATTCAAGAAACCTTTCTACCTAAATGGCTATGCAGCGCTGCCGATTCCTAAGTGCAGCACTGATTAAGAAAATAAAACTGGAGAACAAAGTAAGTACAGAGCTGTGAGCATGTAATGGTTAAGGTGAAAGCAGGGGTTGATCTGCAATATGAAGTCTTGAAAATAAGCGATTAAAGATTGCTCAAACACACGAATCACTCCAAATCCAACTTCGGGTGAGTAAATGATGAGGGGAAACATGTTTAAAAGCTCTGAAAAGTTGATTTTGCAGAATAGGTCTGCTTTAAAGTAAAAATTATGATTCAAATTGATCTAAATATTATCATTGGGAGATTCCAAAAAAATCAAGACACACTGTTATCATTACACCCCTATCATGTGTTTGTGTGACTCACTGCTGGACTTGGTGGCTGCAGTTGGAGCCGGTGTAGCTGACGATGAGCTGTAGTTTCTCACTTGCGTAGTCCACAAACTGCCTTTTGAACGCACGCTCTTTGGCCTTGGTGGTCCATGTGAGCCGCTCATAGATGTACAAGAGACCGTACAGACCCAGGGACAGAGCAATCAGACGCCAGCCCACGGCCTTCCAGATCTGCACAGATGCATATGGTCAATGGTTTTAGACAATTCTGTATGTAGCTTTGGCAGCAACTGTTTGCCTCCATCTTTGGCAAACAGTTGCAATAACCCATCTACCATAAATGTGATCAAACATGTTAAACATTAACCCTAGACTTTAGGATTATGCTTCATAGTTATGCTGGTATTGGTAAGTTTATTTATCAATTGTCCAATCAGTTTAAAGTATTTGACAATTGTTCCACTCCTTCCTGAATGGTTTCAGCAACAGCCAGTACAGTGATAATGCGTAAAACTTTTAAAACCTGATTCAGAGTAGGAGAACGGTAATACATTTCACATTTACACAGAATGTCATCATAGGACCCCACGCGCCCAGGAGACCTGAGGCAGCCTCATTGAGTGGGTTTAGGAGTGAAGTCTCTGTAGGCGCAGCCACAGCATGGCCCTCTCCTCACATACAGACACACGCACACACAGACAGACTTACCACTCCACCTACGACCAGCACGCCCATGGATGTCCGTGAGGTGAGGGAGGCCAGGCCTGTCACCATGGAGACCATCAGCTCTTCCTGAGTGACCGAGTTCTGGGGGAACGGGGGCATGCTGGGGTTAACCGGAGTCAGAGCTAGGGGCCGAGGGACCTGCATCACACGACACCAATGGCTGTGGTAATACACTGCTTCATTTGTGATTAGACATGCAGGACAATGAGTTACAATACAGAACAGATTTACTCAGTGATACATTTTAAGTTTCCTCTATGGGAGCAGCGTCAGAATGGTCAGACGTTATAACATTTTGTTTAACAGAGAAAACACAGTTTTAGGCTCCATGGTTTATCACACTTATGTTTGTGGAGCAATACTCTACGTTCTTTCACATATTGTTTGCACTAGCAGCTCCACATTGACTATACTCTCTTGGCTGCAGTCAGTGTGGCTTCAGTTCTGTACTCCTGTTCTCACTGAATCACACATAACAAACAATAGCCGTCAATAGTTATACTCTTGCCTGAATATAATTGGCCTTATATAACAAACATGCCACATTTGGCTTAATGGGTCTCACCTCACTGTAGCCTGTAAGGGCCCGGCGTGTGTTTTGAGGCCCCAGGAAGCGCTTGACTAACATGGTCCAGCCCAGGGAGAAGTGGAAACTGATGTCCTCCTGGAAGTCGCTGCATAGTTTGTCACAGGCTAGGTCATAGCTCAGGCTGAAACAGTGACGAGGAACCAGCTTATCCACCTGCTCGCGCACCTCGGCAGGCAGGAGAGGCTTCAGACCGTCTGTTTGTACATGAGAGTAAAAAGATATATAGACTGTATAAAGAAGTGGACTAAGAGTGTGACGTCACCCGTAAACCCGATCGGCTCCAGCCAAATGAAGTTCATGGAGGCTAGCAGTTACAGGGACGATTTTGGAGCCGTGTTCCATATTTGGAATTCTGAGCACGACTATCATAGTAACCAAAGAGCCAATCCAGAGTGAGGGTGTTGAAAGTCAAACCTGTTACTAATGTTAGAGGGCGCAACCTCGGGGAAAGAAGGCATCTGATTGATCTGTTATTAATGTTCATATCTTGATTTACGGACAAAATTGTGAAATAAAAAAACAGGACCATGTAGAACAGGTTAATACGAACATTTTAAGACCAAAAATGATGAGCCTGACAGCAGCAGTTATGGAGAGAGGGGAGACCAAGTTGATGGAGCTGGAAGCACGCACCCATGCTCACATCCTATTTGAAACATGATGGCTAGAGGGTTAGCTATGTCCATTTATATATACAGTCTACGGTTCTATTTAAGAAATTATAAAGGGTGGTGAACAGATAAAGTAAACAGAAAGAAAAGGGATCGATCAATTATGTTTCTGACAAACCAGAAGACAAATTAATTATTAAAAGGTACAATATGGAACTTTTTCTGAGTTGGTGCCTCAAATAAATTGTTTCTTTAATTAAGTTTAAACTATTTAATGCAGGGTACTGAATCATATTATTATTTAACAGCCAGATCATATAATTTCTCAGCTTTTTTATTAATTAATGCACTGCTAACCCTAACACAGCATTTAGTATACAGGGGGAGACTGCTAACACCAACACTGAATTTAGCATAGAAGGGGAGACTGCTAAACGCATTTAGCATACCATACTAGGGCTGCCTATACCATACCATACCATACCATAGGGGGAGACTGCCAACACCAACACGGCATTTATCATACAGGGGGAGACTGCCAAGACTAACACAGAGGGACACAGAGAGACACAAGGCGTAGGGGCTTACCGATCATCTCAGTCTGTGTGGCCTGGAGAGCTGAGTTGATGGAGGTGGAGCAGCGATGGGACATGTTCTTCCCCAGGCCAGTCTCTATGTGCCTATGAAGCTCCTACACAAAATTAGACTTGTAAGACAGGCAGGGTGATACGACTGTAAAAATCAAATTGTGATCTTCTTTATGTCTGCAGCAGCATGTATTGTTAGCATTTCTTCACATTAACTGGAATTAACTGACAAAGAATGAACCACTAGTTTCCAAGGATACTTTTATTTTAATGTTTTCAAATCAACATGTGTGAAGCACTTTGGGATTTTTATATGTGGGAGTTTCTTCTAGTCATTTAATTCATCCTTGTTTTATGACCAGTGCTGGGCGGGGTCCAGATGATCTTATCTAAATCCAGAGAGCATTTCAGGTCAAACTGGATGTCCTTTTTCTGTCCCTGTTCTTGGGGCCTGTAGTTCAATCGTAGAGGGATGGTAAATAAAAGTACTGCCATGTTAAGTGACCTAAACTGTAATACAATATAATATCTTATTGTGTTACAGTTTATAGGTTTTGACTGGGCATAACTCACAGTATTTGGTGCATGACCAGTTTTAGTTGGTTCCTATACAAGTACCCATTTTATCCAGACAATCACTGTGACGATATGCTAGTTTGGTTGGAGGAGATGGGCCAAAGCACAGCGCGGTTGTTCATGTACGTGCACACACACACAATTTATGTTTACGAGCCCTGTCTTGTGGGCGGAAAGGATAGACTCACGGCAAATCCACACTCATCCTTCAATAAGGACTGTGGACAGACAGAAGTTTTGAAGCCTTGTCTCTTGTTGTTTAATCCATGAACTCACGGAGGAGCGTATCACATCAGGATTCATATCTGCCTCACTATTTAAGACATATTTCATGCCACTGGACTTTTTTTCTCCGCTAAAGCATTAGCACGGCTGTGCGAGATGTAAACAAACAGCGCTGTGTGACGACGTCACTGGACTGTGGCTCGGTTCACTTGTGCAGGTGTGAATGCGGGCCATAGAACTCTGTATTTCCAATGCAAGAAAGTGGGTGAAATAAAATTGAATTTTCACAGTGATGTATAAACTTGCAGAAGAAGTTGCTTTACCCACCTCTTCATGGAAGTAAAAAGATAAGGTATACATAAATCTAAATAAAAACATTTCATTGTAATGTAGACATATTTACTTTTAATCATTTGATTTTTTTGGCATATCACCCATCTCTATGTCGAAGCTATGTTAAAAGAGCTACTACGATTGGGCCCAGTGCCCTAAAATGGTTTGCGGCTTTCTGAAGTGAGCACATATCTGTAGCTTAGACTTACATTTTTGTAGACCTTGAGGACCACAGGGGAAGGGTGGAAGTCCAAGTGGAAATCATCTACCAGAACATTGAGCTTCCGGATCTCCTCTGCCATAGCGTTGGATACCTAAACATACCAGATGCACTTAGACCATGCACACACCTACCACTGTGTAAAAGGCCTACAGGCTAACCTGACCTGGGCTCACCTGTCTCTCCACCTCCTCTGTGATCTTCTTAATCTTTGCTTTACAGTCCAGAGTCAGCAGGTCGAGTTGCTTATCCAAGAACTCCAGGCGGTCCTGGCGGTCTTCTTTGATCTCTAAGCAGTACGTCCTGTAGACAAATACGATGACCAGAGCAAGATTTTATTTTGTTTACTTTACATGATTCAACAGGGACATAGAGAAAGGAGGATATTATGACAGAGAGTTAAAACTGTAGGATATTGTGTTATCTGAAGGTAGGGTATGTAGATGACACTCTTACTGGTTTAAAAAAACAGTACTACAATCACAACTGAACCTGGGTTTTCAGTGCCTTAACTTGCAGATAGAAGACATATACAAGTTTTTCTCATTCTCAGTGTAATGGACAGGCCCTGCCTCATGTGAAAGAATTCACTCACTGAGCTGCAAAGGCTGCAATAGAACTGATGGGCACTAATGACAGCAATAATGATGGGCTGCAGGTGCTGGGGTTTAGGTAGTGACGATTCAGATCAGAGTCCTTTTTAAACCAACTGGATTTAGTTAGTGGCAACCCAGTGAGGCTCATTCTGCTTTCTCATTGGAAATCTAGCTTGAGAACCTTAACATCAACCAAGCTGACCATCAAGTCCAATGTTTTTGTAATTAAAAATAAATTAACATCACAATAAAAACCAGTAAAAACATTTTTAACACATTTCCTTCATATTTGTCACAGAGAGGTCATGTTTCTGAAATATTTCATAACAATTCTATAACAAGCTATCCTAAAAAAAATAAACACGATTCAAGGAAGTGATTAAACTAGACTGTTCTTTGGAGGATCTTTATACAGTCATCAATACTTATTGTAGTATTGTGTAAGCGCTCTTTCAGTAGTTGACCTTTGAGGTCTTTTGCAGTTACTTTCACTTTGGCCTGGAGCAGCAGCAGCAGCTCCTTGGTCTAAGTAAACACTGATGAGGAGCTACAGGTTTGTCCAGTCTCTTAACCAACCAGTGATCCTATGAGGAGCCAAACTGAGTACCCAAACACATTGTACCAGAGCTCCCTAGCCACACTCACCTCTGCTCCTGCGCTGCTATGTGCACAGACTCCATGATGCCTCGCAGGGCCTCACTGATCTGTTTGGCTCTCACTGTGTGCTGCTCAAACTTGGTTTTTACAGCTGACTGCGAGATGCACTCCTACAACACAAGGCAGCAGACAAACAACAACAGCATGAATACAGAGTTATTGTTTTATATAAAATCTCAGTGTGTTAATGTGAAAGTTCTACCTCGAATCTTCTTTCAAAGTTTTGGAACTCAAACATTCGAGCTTGAAACCCCTCAGCTAGTGCTCCTCCTGAAACAAAGCCAATGTTTACAACAATTTTAAAATCTGGTCATTTACAGGGGGTATTATCTGCATTAAGTGTATATTACATGATCAATGTCGTATGACTGCAAAATGACTAAAAAGGCTATACAACTTTCTACCTAAATAAAAAATCAGTTCTTCTGTATAAATATAAATCATTTTTTAAGGACCAGTTATTTAAATGCAGGGGAGAGCAGTGCCAAATTGTACTTTTTTTGTCAGAATTTATTGTTAGAAGGGCTGAACCATATTTGCAAAATAAAAAATCTACACACAATTTTTAAGGCACATATTGCTATAAGAATTTTTAGACAAAAGAGGGGTATTACTCTTCCATGGGGTATTAATTGTTAACAAATAACAAATTTCAATCACCATGTTAGCCTCAATTGGTTTGAAAATGCTATATTCACTAAAAACAACGCATTAAAATGTGTAATTAATTAGGCATGTTTTTAATGACGTTATAACAAAGAGTCGATTTTGCATAATACCCCCTTTAAAGATTCAGTTTACACAAGACCCATGCAGACTGGATATTGGAAGCAATTGATCATTATTGTGCTTCAAAATATTATGAAATACCACAAAAACAAAAATTTGTCCCAAATCTGCATGATCACATTTAAACTAAAGCTTTAAATGCTTGTGTGCATGTGTGCTGTGGGTGGTACCAGTCTCAGGCATGCCCTGAGCCTTCTGCACTCGGGCCTGCAGCACTTCTTTAGCTGACACAAAGAAGATGCGGTCTGCAGCCTGAGCCCGCTCCACCACACGCAGCTCCTCCACCAGGAAGTCTGTGCAGCGCTCCATGTGCTGACGCCGAACCTGGGACACAGACAGGGACACAGACAGGGACACACAGTTGTGAGGTACTGTTATTTTAATAGATTCGTGGGTAACATTTGATATGATTTTTTTTTTTTTTTTTAAAGAGACAATACCAATATCCAATCTTTTGCCTGCTGCTGTGGCCAGTAACCGATATTTGCTGATACGGATATTTAGCATTCAAAATCCATAGCAAACATTTGAAGTAAAGATCACAAATGAACTGTTCACTTTCTGCACTTGAGCCATAAGTAGGGCTGAATGAGTTGGAAAAAATATCTAACTCTGTTTTTTGTGAAGTGCTATTGTGATTAGATATCCAATACACATTTTGTAGGATTCTGTTCAAAGACTACATATTAAAACACATCCAAGAGCATTACATTTGAGAAAAGACTGAAATATGTACTGATAAACTAATACAAGAACCCCATGCATTTCAGACTTTAGACAAGATTAAACAAAATATTTTGTTGGTTGTAGAGGAAAATATGGAACTTAAATAATTGCAGTCTTTGTGATTAGCCAATTATGACAATTCAAATTAAAATTCAATTGTGAGATATCTTTCAGCCCTAAGCCATATTGTTGTCTAACCTAGGCCCAGGACTGACCTCCTCCATGTACTCTGGCTCTGAGGCTGAGGCGTCCCAGCGGTTGTTGAGGATGAAGATGTTTGGGCTGGACAGTCTCTCATTGACTTTATGGAAGAAGGACTTCTCCTGTAGAATGACCACACAAACAGTACATCTGTGTAGAGCAATGAGTTAGGGTAGGCTTTACTGTTTACAAGGATAAAATTGTTGCAAAGTTGAAATATTTTGTGAGCTGGGATCAGCGGGAGCCATACACGATGGATTCTAGTGGGTTTGAAAACACAAACCTTGTGACAATCCAGCTGCAGTGAAGGGTTATGCAATATATAAACTAAGGTAAAGTATAATTCGAAAGTTGGGTTATAGTACACAGACCATTTAAGCCAACATAAACCAACCACTAAGACACTTTTGTCCTGAGGGCTATTGCTCTGACACAGGATCTGATGACCCTACCTGACCAGTCCTCCTGTTAAACTGCCTGAGACCTTTGACTGAGACACAAAGGCCAGTGCAGTGGAATTGTTGCTGCAAACTTGAATTTCCCTCAGAATCAAGTCTATCTAGCTATCCATGCATTTATCCTTTTAATAATTAATGATTGTATATCATCAATTATTAAAATGAGTATTCTCAACATGTGTTTTCTGCCCTCATGGCCCTCCCCCAGACACAGGGCACAGGCAGGGTGCATGAGTTACCGTCTGCATGAGTGTAGACTCAGAGTTGGCCACCAGCACAAACACATCAGCGTCCAGACAGAACTTATCGATCCAACTGTCCAGCTCTGTGGTCACGTCAATGCCAGGGCTGTGGGCAGAGACAGTGTACAGATCAGGGAGGAGGGCTGCACCATATATATATAAAAAATATAGTTGTATAATATGAACAAAGGCCTAATCCATATCCCTGGAACAATGTGGTCTTCCATTTGATTCATTCTTAGCCTTACAAAGCCTGAATGATATTTGTTATTTTAAGTATAGACATAGCATAGCAGTGTTGTCACAAAAATTTCAAACTCAAGTTTGTTACTAGGGATTGTTACTCGATACCAATTCTGATACCACCATGATAATAAAACGCTTTCTTTGGACAACAGTATGTCATTTTCAACATTAAATCGCCGAACTTATTTTATATTACCATGTGGTCTTATATCTGTGTAATCTTATACCGTATTTTCCGGACTATAAGTCGCTCCGGAGTATAAGACGCACCAGCCAAAAAATGCATAATAATGAAGAAAAAACATATTTAGGTCACACTGGACTATAAGTCGCATTTTTTGGGGAAATTTGTTTTACAAAATCCGAGACCAAGAACAGACATTTTATCTTTAAAGGCAAGTTATAATAATAACAATAAAATAGAGAACAACAGGTTGAATAGCAGTACAGCACGCTAACGTAACACATAGACAATGAACTGAATAAGTGTCTGGTATGCTAACGTAAGATATTAACAGTTACTCAGATAACTAAAGCATAAAAAACAAGCTAACAAGTTTAGTCTCGATCTCAGTCCAAATCACTAAATCCATTGAATTCTTCATCCTCGGTTTCACTTTTGAACAACTCCGCCAACTCCGGAGGTAGATGAAGTGCCGCTTCCTCTTCTGCGTGGCTGTCATCAGACTCAGCAGAATACGATTTTCTTTAAGGGGGCATTTTTGTTCAGTCTTTCTCAGATGTCTTTTAAATTACCGTAATGTTTAAAATTTTCAGTGGTACAGGAGTAGTAGATACTGGTACACAAGCCTAGAGTGCCCTCGGGCGGTTGTCAGTGTGACAATAATGAAGATGTGAAATTATATATTTTATAAACTTCACATATAAATCGCATCTGAGTAGAAGTCGCACCCCCGGCCAAACTATGAAAAAAGTGCGACTTATAGTCCGGAAAATACGGTACTTATCTATATGGTCTTATACTTACTCTGATGCAGATCATTCTAAAGCTATTCAAACAATCATTTCTGTCTTGTGAATATAATATTTTAGTAGTAGTATACTAGTTTTAGTATCAATTAGTATCTGATTTTCTATACTTTTGACAACCAATTAGCATAGCATGAGACTTAGCCACCCATAATAAGGAGATGAAGTTGCTGCATGGAAAGTTCTGTAGTAAGGTTTTAACATATCTCTATTTCTGAGCAATTAAAAAAACACAGTCAGTTTATTGGCTGAAATAAAGCACTGACGCTTTAATTTTGGAATAATTCAGTTATTTTAATAAGGTGCAGCCCTAAAAAAGCAGCAGTGAGAGGGGAGTTACCTGTCCAACAGCACCAGGTCGTCCCGGAGCAGGGCACACTTGGCTTTGGGCCACATGACACACACCAAGCTGCCCGCGTCCAACTGCTCCTCCTGATGCAGAGCGTGGGCCAGCTGGTTCACTGTCTGCACACAACCACAGCACATCATATATTCAAATAAATATGAGAGGTTAAACTCATTCCACTAAAACAAGGTTAACATCATTGTTTTTAAGATTTTACTAAAATTCTTGACTAGTTCTTTAGTTAGTTATAGTTTTTTGTTGTTTTTTTTTTTTTTTATTTTTGGAAAGTTCACAATTATACTTCCTGGTTGGACACAGGCAGCAGATACAACAGAGGTAGAGGTAATTCCATAACTATTAACAAAAACTGTATAGATTGCACAATGGCTATGATTAGATTAATAAAAACAAACACTTGCCTTAATTTTGTTAAAGCAGATCTATTCTGCAAAATCGACTTTTTAGATCTTTTAACTATGTTATAGTTGTTTCCCGTCACCATTTATTATTATTATTATGATGTGCAGCTCCCATTGGGCATCAGTTTTCTCACAACAAAGTCAGCTAACTTGTTTGTTATCAATATTGCCATTTAAAATGTCCAAATTATAATCTATAACACTTGTGGATAATTATGTTTATAACTATATAGCAGACACAAGCACAATAGGTCTTCTTTAAATGAAGGTTTAAAATGTCAGAAAAATGCCTTCCTTGCGCATAAATTGTCCCTGCATTTTGGATGGAATTTTTGATGTTAATGACACAGGTAGAGGTATTCTGTTTTAGAACTCACTGCTACTTTCTGTATTTTTGTACTTTTCTTCTCAACATTTTTCCACAAGCTGCCACTTAACTGATGTAAAACTATGATAAATATTCACCACAGGTACTATTCCACCAAACCAAGTCAAAATTAGAAAAACATGAAAACCTGTCAGATGTACATTTAAGAGTAACTCAAGGCTAAATGAGTCTTGTCACCCATAGTGTGAACTCCCAGCTGGTGTTACCTTGATGCTCTTGCGCTCCTCAGACCCCTCTGTCAGGATGAAGGCCTCTGCTCCATCGGTGCCCTCCACCCGCAGGAAGCAGTTGGTGGTGTGTCCGATGCCTGAGGGCAGCACTTTGTCGCACAGCATGGCATTTATGACAGAGCTCTTTCCATTACTGGTCCTGTAGGGCAAACAGCACATGGCTCAGACATGTGAGAAACTGTCACAGACCCTAGAGTTTCATTTTACTGTGGCATTTTACTTACTATTTAGTTCATGGTGTTTAGAATAGGACGCAAATATAAACAGTAATCACTCCATAGGTTGCGTCCATGTTTAAGATTTTGATTATGTCATAACTCCAAATGGAGGGCCACTATGTAAATTTATTTGAGATTCACTGTTTTTGGAAAAAATATCCAAACTTACGATCCATAAATGCTGAACCTTATTATTTGTTTGGGATTGGCTCCACAAACTTGACATATTAATCTTATGGCTTTAAGTCCTTTTAACTGACAACAATCACATCTTTGGGATTATCGTTGGAATACACAGAGTCTAGTCAGGTCTAGTCAGGTCTAATCAATATGATCAGAGTCAGCATTTATAAATTTACCATCTGGGGATATGACATCATCACGTTCTAGAATCTGAAAACCACCAATTGCTGGATTCACAATATTCTATAGCCCAATAATGTATAATACAGTTGGAGGGTAGCTAAAATGAATATTGTTAAAATGCTGATTTTTGTTATAATACAAAAAGTGAATGAGTCTAGTCACCAATAGAAATCATCAGGTTCAACATTTCTTGGGCTGTAGTCTAGAAAAGAAATTCTTGGTCAACTAAAAGGCACAGACATAGTGCTTGCTCATGCATGGATTAGGATCTTGTACAAAAACCTATTAGGTATACAGAGAAGTAGTAAAAGAAACAAACAACATCTTCAGAAATGAAAAAGCAAATTGAACTGTCCAGTCATATCTAAAGCTCCAGCTAACACACGCCTTTCTTTCTCCTTTTTGCTGCCATCCATATAAATCCTTACAAACCTATTAAAATAATTAGTCGACTAATAAAAACTTTAGTCAACTAAGACACCATCGACCGATTAATCAACTAAACAAACCCCAAACATTTGTGCAGTTACCTTTTGGATATTTCATGGCAAAGTACAATGTTATCAATAGGAAAATCTGTTTCTTGCCTCCATCAGGAAGCATGACATCATCACATTCTAGAATCTGAAAACCACCAATAGAGAGACACAGTGTTGAGGTGTCAAAGGTTTCAAAGTGTCAAGTGATGAGTGTGAGAAGTAAGACTTCTTTTCTAGTCTAGTTTTGGAGCTACAGTGTGTACAGGAGCAGACTGTGCAGAAATTGTTGTTGGAGATATAATATACATGCAGACTTCAGCCTCTACTTTGAAACTTTTAGATACACTCATTCACTCAGCTCTTCATTTCATAATTTCGTGATAAATTTTTAAACCCATTACTGTTCACATGAAAAAGTAGGTTTGCCATAGCCATCTGTTAGAAGAGAACGACACTGTGTAAAATGTATCCATAAGGGACTACTTGATAGGCTGACTGAACATCTCACTTGCTTGCTGAACTTTGATACAAGAACTTTAATACCAGATCTCATGATTGTCTACGTCTAAAAACTGGCTGCACTAGAACTGAAATGGGGGAAAAAGAGATTTGGTTATGTTGCTTCCCAGAAATGGAATACATTTCAAGGACATGCAAAGCTGGATACATTGGTGCCACAATGTACTTTAGGAACCTGGTGATAAACATAATCCGACCTGCACCTGTTTTTAATGTTTTAAATGGACCTGTGCAGTTGGTATTATTGTTTTGTTTGTTTTGCTTGTACTGTCTAAACGGGGCACCTATGAAAAAAAGTCTGGTACTCTCATCTCTCTTTGTATAAATAAAGATAAATGAAAAATTAAATTCAATGTAAAAATGGTGGTCCCAGTCCATACCTCCCAAAAAAGACCACCTTCATGTGTCTGCGGGCCAGCACCTCTGCGATGCCTGCTGCTTTGCTCTGGTACGCACACACCTCCTGCACCTGCTCCTCTGTGGTGACTGGGTCCAACTCCTCATTCTTATAAGTCTCTGCAAAGGCAAACTGTGTTACTATGGAAGCAATCACACACCAAAGTCACCAGATTACACAGTGCAGTATGTGTCTCATTGGAACAAGTATGGTATTATGTTTCTGATATATTCAACATTCCCTGGGGGGTGTGATGCTAACTGTAGACACTGCACTGTCTGAAGCTCTGTTACTCAAGTTTGACTTTAACCTTAGCTTTGTTTTAACACAATCTGACCATAAAGAACCTAGTTAGTTGGAACTACAACAGGTGAGCTGATTTGTGCTCTTAAAAGAAGTCTCATACACATAAAATTACAGTCGCAAGTTAGCCAGCATTAGCCAACGGTTTTTCAGTTAATCACTCTCACCTTTTTGTTGAACATCAAACACCTAAACAGGACCGTGAACGCACATTTTCAGACCATCTTAAAACCTTTTTGGCAGTATTTGCTAATGCATCGTGTCACCATAGTAACTTCTGAACATTCCACCATAGAGATACATATACCTGTAGAACACACTATACAATGGTGATGTAAAGGCTTTGAAGGTAGAAAAGCGCTAAATGTGACCATTTTTACAATATTAATACATTTTTATAGCCGCCTTCCTTAACACTCAAGGACGCTTTACAAAGCATAAACACAAAATATTTCTGAAGTTCTTCCTGTGTATTGCAGTGTTACCTTCTAAAAACACAGAACTCTCCTTGATGTAGGCCCCGAGCTGCTCGAAGATGCCGTTGATCTTCTTCTTGGCGGTGACGAAGTGCTTGAGGGGCGACGCGTTCACCTCGGCCATCAGTCGCTTGTCCTTCTTACTGTGTGCGGCACTGACACTGGCTCGTGGGAACACCACAGACATGGCACTGGGACACAACACAGGTATATGGTCATTTAATATGGAGCCTAAACTTCAGAATTAAGAGATGGTTTGCATGATTATCTTGATTTCTGATTCATAAGTAGCAGTTTTGAATAGCCTTGTAATAGAGTTTAAAGAAGGTGTCAGTGTTTGACTGGGCATAGTAGCATTAGACAGAAAAGTACTGAATCCCCACAGGATCATCTACCCCTAACATGAACCAGGTTCTCCTCAAAGTCTTGGTTCATCCTCATACTCTCTTAAACATGCACAAACCCATTGTGTTGCAGAATACCTATAATGGCCACACAATGGAGACTTCTTTGGGAAGCAACATTCTGCCTGTCTGTCTTATAAAAAAAAAAGTGTCTAAATCATAAACCAAAAGGGAAACTCCCAGTTCAGAGGACACAGGCTGTAGGCCTATTATTATCCTGTGATGGTGCGCAGGTGTGCCGTGCCCATGACACTCAGCCCTGGCACGGCTGGCAGGTGTGTGCCCAGGATATGGGCTCCACAGGGCCTGGGTTAGCCCTGCTCCACTGCGTATGCCACTGTACACTGGTGAAATACAACCGAGTTACCTCCATGACACTGGAATAGGACTAAACCACCAATCTCATTATGTGGCACCCCAGGGTGCCGTCAAGTTCCTAAACCCATGTTCTTGTTAGGACAGAGCTGTACTCACCGCAGATGTGCTCGTTCTTCAGAGGCGTTTCACGGTCATGTCCCTGGTCTTGTGTGTAACTGACCACCTGAGACAGAGCCCGAGGCAGACCAGAGCTATCGGACGTCCTCTGGTTCTCCTCGGCGGAGGAGCTCTGTAAAATTACGGGCTCTGAATAAAACAGGACCCGTACACTCAGCCACACGGCTCTGGTCCTCACGGGCTTATATTCGCTGTCCGCGGCCAGAAAAGCGCAGATACGGAGGAGGCACAGCGGTCTGAGGGCGCACTAGTCGCTGCGCTCTGATCGCTCCGTTTACATCAGAACGAGCTAATGTTAATGCTAAAGCTAAAGCTAGTATAGCACGCCCCTCACACAGCTGTGGAGCACGGAGCAGGCTGCCCCCAAGAGCCACCGAACGGTACAGCAGAGGGTCCACCAAAAGATCCATGCACAAGACCACTCATCTGGGTTGATACAGTCTCAAATATTATTTTCTACAAACTGAGGCAGATTTTAATTTAACAACGAACATAAACGCATGCAAGTATCCACACAAATTTCTGTCAGACGCAAAAACTATGCTATGTACAAAACATTAATAATAGGCTAGAATTACTGATAGAAAAATGACAGACACAATGGACAGATCCATTTAAGTGACAAATGTGTTTCATTTTGATCTGTGGTTATTTTATTCATGGGGACGACCAATAAGTAAATCGTCCCACAGTTTGAAAACCATTGAAGTAGTATCATAATATTTTTATTATAGGTAAGCAGCATAATCACTTACATTTTGTCCCCCTCATTGTTTTCATCGTGCATTACTGTGGAGTGCCACACGCGGCCCCACGCCGCCCCACACTACAGCAGTGCGCTCCGGATGTTTGCGCTGCGTAAAACGGAAATGCATTTATTTTACTGCGAGTGTGTGCGCTGCTGACCAGTGGATTTCAGCCTTTACCGCGACTGCCCAGGCCGAACGCTTTACATGTGAAGTACGAAGGGACTCTTCTGTGTAGTACAAAAGCATTTGTAAAGGAATCGTGTAAACTCCAGCAGACATGTCTGCGATAGGTCTTTGTGAGTGGGACTGAGGAGCTGCGGTGTTAGCCTGGGACGAGCTAGCCCCGTTAGTCTGTGTGTGTGCTGTGGGAGCCGTGATCTACGACACGAGATAGAAAGGTAATCATAACGATTCAGTGCGGTGTCCTTTTACGAGTAAATGTGGATTACCATTTACAAGGCAGATGACAGAACGAGCTCAAATGGCAATGCTTGGTAATACGCAGAATATGTCATGGCAGCGTAACGTTACGGTAGCCATAGCAAATGTCTGACGTTTTGTTCCTAATTGTAGAAGGTGGTTTTCCAACGTAGGTTATTTGAGACCATTTTTGAGGCTATATTCTCCCACATGCCCTCCTGTAAAGGCCGTAGCAGGCACCAGAACACCATGTTGCATACAGTCACCTACCCCGTGTGTGAGTGAGGCGTGTTCTGTGCCAGAGCCATGTGGGATTGATCCCGCACACAGACAGGGGCCGTGTTGTAGCCCCTGTAACAGCAGAGCTATTAAACATAAACATTTTGCACTAGATGCCTGCTCACTAAAAAGTGTAAATAAAAAATTAGTTAGTAAATAACTCTACAGAGGTGTTTGCCCTATCCCAATACATGATACTTATGTGAGGTGTCCCCGCAGCTCTGTAATATAATTGGTATGCATATTGTGCTTATATGTACTGAAAGACCTTGTTGTCGTCAGCAGCTCTGCAGAGCGCGTCTCGGCGCCCACACCAGTGCTAGGACGTATCTTCAGACTCTTCACCACTGGCGCTGGAAGCTGCCGTCATGCCCTCATCCCTGGAGAGCAGCTCGCCCTGTGCCCCGCCCTGTGCCAAGCGGCCGCGCTGCTCTGAGCCCTGGCCCGAGGAAGCGGTGGACAACTCGTTTGGACTCTACTCCCTGCACCACATGTTTGACATTGTGGGCTCCCAGCTTACGCACCGTGACGTGCGCGTGCTCTCCTTCCTGTTTGTGGACGTGATCGATGAGTACGAGCGCGGCGGCATCAGGTGTGGGCGGGACTTCCTGCTGGCTCTGGAGCGCCAGGGCCGCTGTGACGAGTCTAACTTCAGACACGTACTCCAGCTGCTGCGGATCATCACCCGTCACGACCTGCTGCCCTACGTCAGCCTGCGCAGGCGTCACACCGGTGAGAGCACTGACCGCAGAACCGTGACCGCAGAACCGTGACCGCAGAACCGTGACCGCAGAACCGTGACCGCAGAGCAGTAACCGCCCTTAGAGCCGTGACTGCCCTTATAGCCCTAACCGCACTCATTGATTGCTGACTTGACGGCAGAGCCCCAGGGGTTATGGACTCATACATGCACATGGTTAGAGGAGGAAGGATAGGAACTACTGATTACAGTAACCCTGGTGAATCATAAGGAAATAATTCATCTTCTTTGGACACCAAACAGCCTCTATTATGCCCTGTGCTGAGAAGAGGTTGTATTATTAATATAGAACAATTAACAAAAGGTACAATATATTTAAAGACAAAAACTTTTGCTGTCTGAGAATGTCCCCATATCTCCTATTTGCTTTATTATTTAGGTTTTTTTTTTACTGAAGACTAAATTCATCCTTAGCTCAGCAACATATAAAGAAGACCAAGATAATGGTAGCAAAATATGTAACATATTGTAATAAAGTACAGCACAATAGAATTATTATTAATTGAAAAAAACAGATCAGTTTGGTCAATAAACTTTTGCCGTGACATCATGCTGGGGGGGTTCTAAGCAGAATGTTCAGTAGTTACTATGGTGATACAATTTACACATGCAAATACAGCCAAAAAACTTTCTGAAAACTCAAATACAAAATGGATTTGAAAAAAACTAATTTTCAGGAGCCTTTAATCAATATGAGCATGAAGGTGAGAATGACCAACTGAAAAAGTGTTGGCTAATGCTAGCTAGTTTGTGACTATAATGTTATTGGAGAGGGACTTGTTTAACAGCATAAATGGCTCACCTGTTGTAGTTCTAACTAAGTCAGTTCTTTATGGTCAGATGGTGGTAAAATAAAGCTCAGATTAAAGTCTAACTTGAGTAATTGAGCTTCAGACAGAGCAGAGCCTATAGTTAACATCACACCTCCAGGGAATGTTGATGACATCAGCTGCAAAGTATCAAAAGTTCTATGTCACATTTAAGTCTGACATGATTCTTGCTCTTTGCTGATCGCTTCTGCTTGCTGTGTCTTCAGTGTGCCCTGACCCGGTGGACAAGTACCTGGAGGAGTCATCCAAAGGCAGTGTGCAGAGCCGGAGCCCCTCCGGCCAGAGGAAAGCAGGTGAGAGTGCTGTGTTCCTATGCGCCCCCTATGCCCCCCCTATGCGCCCCCTATGCACCCCTATGCGCCCTGTGAGCTTTCACTTACATGTACCCAACCATGTGTGCTACTGTGTTATCCTGGCTCCTTCAGTCAATGGTGTGCTGCTTGTCTCGCAGATATATGTCAGCAGCACATATTTAAAAACCCATGATTACGTCACCTGATATGCAGTAAACAAGTATATAATGCACGTGCATATTATTATTTCAATAATAATTAGTGTTTGTCTGTGTTCAGCCCCACAGCCGCTGATCTGCTGTCCCCCTGCAGGGCCACAGGTGGGGCCTTCTCAGGTGGGGCCCTCGGTGAGTAAGCCAGCCCGGACATCACCCACACACAAACGCAAGAGGAGCCAAAGTGTGGCTGACTGCAAAGAGAAGCAGACGTGTGGTAAGGATAAAGACTAAGTCTTACAGTAAACACTATGTATATACTTCTGTCCCTGACACTGCTCTGTGCTGTGTACAGACATCCGGCTGCGTGTGCGGGCCGAGTACTGCCAACACGAGTCGGCGCTGCAGGGGAACGTCTTCTCCAACAAACAGGAGGCAGTAGAGCGCCAGTTTGAGCGCTTCAACCAAGCCAACACCATCCTTAAGTCCAGAGACCTGGGCTCCATCATCTGTGACATCAAGTTCTCCGAGCTCACCTACCTGGATGCCTTCTGGAGAGACTACATCAACGGCTCTTTACTGGAGGCCCTCAAAGGAGTCTTCATCACCGATTCTCTCAAACAGGCTGTGGGCCACGAGGCCATCAAGCTGCTTGTCAATGTGGATGAGGAGGACTACCAGGCTGGCCGGCGCAAACTGCTGGGCAACCTGGTGACAGGAGAACTGTGCTCCTCTCGATGGTAGAGCTTCAGCCTAAGTGTAGATGTCCACTGCATGTGTCCACTGTCCACTTGGCCTGTGCCAGAGAGATCTGCTCCGGTCCTGCAGAGGGCAGCCCAGAGCAGGACATACACTGAGTGTGTAGTCTCATCAGATGACGCCAAACAGAAAATGAAACACATTGCACATGGACTATGCTTTTCATTGTTTTATCCTCCTCCACATGATATTTTAGATATTTATTTTAAAAAGACTTTCTCTTTAGGTTACAACACTTTTCTCTCACTCCCTCATGTTTGTGCCTGATTACTTCCCCGTTGTAGAGGAAACCCCGTCCAGTCAAAGTGCTGTGTTCTCATATGAAATGTCTGACTACAATGGTAGTCTTCATCCTGTGCTTCTCTGCTTGTTCGTCTGGAGCTCCTGTGAGGTGGAGGGGAGGTGGGGGAGAGCTGTGGGTTGGTCAGCTGGAGGTGGACACATTCTGTGGACACATACAACGAATAGTGGACATATACAGTGGACAAATATAGTGGACAGTGGACACTTGCAGTGGACATGGCTCTGAGACCACTGTGGACTGTAGCTTCTGGACTGTGACATTCTTCTCAGTGTTGATGTGTTCTGTAGGAGGCGCTGTCTGATCCTGAGTGGAGACGTGGTCAGTTTATGATGAACATTTTACTGGTACACTTTGCTTTGTGAGCAGATCCATTACTCTAGAACTGCATATTAAACTTTTTTAATTCAATTTGGGTTTTTTCTTTCATCTTTCATCTGTCTTAAGTCTAATTTCCTGGACAGAGGATTTGAGCTCTCCAGTAGGGGTGTGGGATATGCCAAAATATCATTTCTTAGGGCAATTCTTGTATATTTGAGTTATTTGAGCCATACAGCTGCTGTCTGCTGCTTCCAGAAGTTCATCCTTCATTGTGATTAGTTATATCCACCTCTCCCCTTTAGTCCTCCAGACCACCGCTCCCCTCCTACCCCCTCATTCTCCCCTTTAGTTCTCTAGACCCCGACCCTCCTCCCCCCTCACTCTCCCCT
>JACM01055910.1:0-17029 GCA_000787095.1 Periophthalmodon schlosseri | reverse complement strand
GTGCTGTAGGTCTGTGTGCTGTAGGCTCGTGCGCTGTAGACCCGTGTGCTGTAGGTCTGTATGCTGTAGGCCCGTGTGCTGTAGACCCATGTGCTGTAGGTCTGTGTGCTGTAGGCCCATGTGCTGTAGGTCTATGTGCTGTAGGCCCATGTGCTGTAGGTCTATGTGCTGTAGGCCCATGTGCTGTAGGTCTATGTGCTGTAGGCCCATGTGCTGTAGGTCTATGTGCTGTAGGCCCATGTGCTGTAGGTCTATGTGCTGTAGGCCCATGTGCTGTAGGCTTGTGTGCTGTAGGCTTGTGTGCTGTAGGTCTGTGTGATATAGGCCTGTGTGCACCACAGACAGACAGAGCGAGAGCCCTGGCTGCTTGATGAACGGAGGGCATTACTCAAGCAAATAAACACTATAATGAACACACTGGATGTTTATGGACTGTAAACAAGCTCTGGTGTAGGGCAGAGGCTGGGCTAACGCCAGTGTGAAATATGATCTTACAGCTGATTCAATACAGTGAAGGCTGGTGTGGTTAGAAATAGTTTCTCCAAAAGTCCCAGGTAAAAAATAACAAAATTTAGAATGAAGATTGGCAAGTATTTTGTGACATATTTTGCGTATACAGCGCAAAATAGCTGAGTTTCAAATGATGTTTCAAATGATGAGGTCTACAGACCGGTAGTGGGTGACTGACGGCCGCAGGACTGAACCAATGAGGTTCGTGGGTCAATCTTTCCCTCATCAATCACGCGGTCGCGTTCAACATTTCACAGCCAATCACTGAGACGTCTCCATTATTTCTAGAGCGGCGCAGGCTTTTAAATCCTGTTGACAGGCTGACACACTGTGTCACATCTTCTCCCGTACTGTTGTCGTTTTGTATTGAGATAAGTACTTTACTTTGTCTGTTAAATCTGTCAGACCTTTAGCTGTTTCAAATACAGAATAAAATGACAGAAACGGTCATACATAGATATTTTATCTATGTATGACCAACTTTAGCAACAGCAGTCAAGTGTCAGTCTGTTTTATGCCTTACAAAATGCTCACAAAAACAACTGCATATCCGTTGTTACTGTAAATATCTAAGGGTGAAAAGAATATCATTTTGGTAGTGAATAATAATAATACTGTATATGAAAAAGGCGTGCACATGAACTGTGCCAATTCAATCCGCCTTTTGTGTTGGCTATAGTACTATAGTACACTGTGTAAGTGTGACTGTGGTACATGTCTGTGATTCTCTGTAGATAGGCTCAGTGTTTCACATACTGTGATGAGACTGGTGGTGCAAATAGGCTTTTTGGATAATTCTATCTCATACAGTAAGTGGAGTATCAATTTTTGACTTTATTGAATCTTATTGTAGTTGTTTCTAATCAGCAGAGTAATTTTATAGCTTTATGATGAGTAACAATGTGTGATTTGATATGCCAGTGTATAGACAGCTCAGGTCCACTGGTGCCTGGCCATCAGATGCAGGTAACCGACCTGCACCAAGGCAGAAGTGGTACAATACGTATCACTTCGTATTGTACCACGGTATGTGGAAAGCATATCAAATGGCACACATACATTCCTTTAATATTGTTTATTTATTTTACACTTTTATGTTTATGCTGAACAACATCTTTGTGTTCATACAGCACTCAACATACAGAATATATGCAGATTGCAAGATGGTAACTTGTGTTTTCTTTACAGATAGAAAAGTGCCCTCTGCAGCTCAGGGGCCAGCGGACAGAAGTGCACCTGTGAATTTCATCCTCAAAAGGTCATTTCCTTTTGGCTACATGTTGCAAGGTATATAATTAACACATAGGGTTTTTAACACCAACTATAAAAAAACACATATCACTTCATTTGCATGAAATGGGTACTACCAGTAATTTGGTTCTCATGTAAACTGTATAGATGTAGAATAGAATGGTTATAATGAGCTTTCTGTAAATCACTGGTGATCTTGGCTTTATATCCAAGTCAGAATTTGCTTCTGTATACTCTGTTAATATTTGTTCCGTAACAACAGGCGCCTACTGCCTCACCCAGACCAGTAGTGCAGACACATCAACACGTGGCCAAAGTGCTCCCTTAATGGTAGGAAAATGTTATTGTTTGTTGTATAAAAATCTTTAATGGCAGTCACTGCGTTCATGTCATATTTCAGGTCCCAACTGTTGCTCCACTGGAGCACTCCAGAGGTGATGCCACACCTGCCACGCCAAGTCCTGCAAAAAGGCCAAAATTGACCCTGTCTTCAGTAAATATGTATGAATGTTATAAACTTTATAAAAGGTATATTTATAAAGGTTCATTAATGCTTGTCTTTCTTTGAGTTTGAAAGGTCCAGATTCGGGGGAAAGCATGTGGAGAGTCCCTAGCCCTATTTGGCCCCCTCTTGTGAGGAAACCTCAGGTAAAAAAAATAGTTAGGTTCAAATTATAGACTTTATATAAGCAATGCAAATTGAATTTAAATGCTCATTTGACCTTGTATTTATAGGCTACATTGACACCTCCACCTGCTAGTTTAAGTGCCCTCTCCCAATCACAGCCCGAGACCATTGCCCAATCACAGCCTGCAATTGAGGAGCGCTTTTTTCTTGCTCCTCCTAAAGAACGGCTTAGGTCAGTGGAAGCACATTGTGGTAAAACACATTTTTCTCAGTAAATGTTTGATTTGTCATTTTAATAATTTTTGACTGTTCCTCCTCTATATTCACAGAACCCTTTTCAGCCAAAGCAGGCTGCTGCGGTCCCACTCCTGTGGCCTAAGACCATGCCACAGGAGGAGTCCTCTGCTTTATTTAGATTAGGTGCCAGTGGCAAGCTGGAGCTCCAGGACCATGTCCAGTTGTGGTTTACACCCCTCAGCCATCTCTTACACGCCACCAGCCACCAACATCAGCCAGGTTCTTTGCAAACCCATTACTGCTGTGGATGCCCCATAGGCTGTGAAAGGCTGGGCTGCTTTGCACTAACAAAGGAAAAACAAACCTCCTCGGGCAAGATACTTAACCCACCTCTCCCCCAGTGTATGTGTGTGTGGTTCCTTGATGTAAAGTGTTTTGAGTGCCTTGAAGGCAGAAAAGCGCTATATATAAATGTGACCATTTGAGGTTTATCATTTTGTGTTAATTTAAAAGGTACACTATGTAACTTTTCTGGTGGAGCGTTTGCCATCTGCTTGTTTTCATGGAGATGTTATTGCTTTACCTGGAATGTTACACAGTATGCCATTAAACACATCTAGTACCATGGAGACAAGCAGATGGAACCACAGGCCAAGTTACAGTTAAGGTATATGGAGAGGCAACCTGGCTCACAGTTAAGTAAGCATGTTTTTCAAGGTATTTTTGAACAATAAAATCACTTTAATAACTTTCTAAGAAACATTCCTATATTCCATAAAAATCTCTATGGAGACCAGACAGATAGTGAACCCTCCCATCAGAAAAGCTACGTAGTTCATCGTAGTTAAGTTTTTTTTTGTTTTTTTTTTGGTTTGTTGTATCAAGAAATCATGTTACAATAGAGACAATGTCCAAATCTACAGTCCAAAAACAATGTAATTATTTGAGGGGACACTTAACTTCAAAGATACATTTTATTTCAAATTGTTTATTTTAGGATTTTAAAGTTATGTTCCCATTCCCAGTGGTGGAACATAACAAAGTAAAAGTAGTAAAGTACTGTACTTAAGTATAAATTTTAGTTTAGAGTTTGTATTTCTGTCTTATTAGCCATAGTATTAATGCAAGTGGTTTAAAACACTTTAACATTAACAAATATTTCTATCAATCATATTCTTCAAATAAATATTTTCAGTGTAGCTTATAATCATGAGATGTAAATAATATAAAAGCATATTCAAACATCAAAAGTTTACATTAAACATGTATAAACCATAAACTACAGTAAACTCTACTTTTACAGAACAGCACCTTTAAAAATGTACTGAACAGCATTGTAATACTCTGAATCATGGAAAATAACATTCACATATTTTTGCATTTTTTTTTTTTGTATTTGCAATATAACCAAAAATAAATACATGTACATATACAGGGCAAATGAGGACAGCGGTGACGTCACACACTCAAATCACAGCACAGCGCTTGTTTTAAGTACAAAAATAAAATAAAAGCTTTTTATATTCTTGAAATAGCTTGGCTTCAATAATGCATTTTATTGATCTCATGGCTTATTTTCGCATCTAATAGTGCTAGATTGTCCATAAGCACATTGTAGACGTGCCCGTGCGATAGCCCATAACAGCTCGTAGGGAAACCCCGTGCATTTTTTCCCCGTGGCCAAAACGAGGTAGCTTAGCTTTAGCTGCTAAGTTAGCCGCTAACCAGCACACACTCCAGCTCAGGTCTGGTCTGATGTCTCGGTTCAATGTTGATGTATTCAGATTTAGTAAATTGGTTATAGCTCAGGTTCAAGTTACTTGGTCTCTTCTCTCTCCATCAGCAGAAAGAAAGAACCAGTGCGCGCGTGCTTCGGCAGTGAGGGGCGGGCTAGTCGCGGTCTTGGGCCAATAAGGAATCAGTATTTCTATTTCGGCCTATTACAGGCGTGGGATCACTCAGCAGAATTGATTTGACATCTCAGCAAACACATTTTTACAGTTGGGTCCTAAAACCCACTGGGTTACATTTACTACGTTTGAGAGAAGGTATCTGTACTTTCTACTCCACTACATTTTTAACTGGACAGAAAGGTAAAAGTATTTTTTATTATAGTTTGAGATCTGCTGACAAGGCCGTAGTTTGAGCAAACAAAAATATACATGTAAAACAGGCAGGAAAAAACTATCAATTAAACTGTTTCTGTTGAACAAAATCCTTATCAAAATCAATACATTTAAAGCCTTATAAAACCTCAAAATCTGCATGAATTACTTTTACTTTTTACTCTTTAAGTGTTCCCTCCACTGCCCATTCCTAAAATGAAATGAAGGCTTTAAGATCTGAAGTTTGTTTGTAGTATTAGCTGTTTGGGGAAACAATACAATTTGATTATCCAATTATAAACATGAATTAATCTTTCTTTAACATCTTGATGCTAATCTTACATGATAAACACTTCCCATAATTATATTTAAAATGTGAGCGGTTTCACAGCATTGCTTACATGTAAATGCTTTTCCATTTCAATATTACAACAGTATGTTCAACAGTATCTTCAGGCTGGGCATTAAGTTCTATATGAGATAACTGCTCTCCACTGTCCCTCAGAGAGATCTCACAACAGACACTGGCAGCAAAAGAGATAGAAATAGAAGATGAAAGGAAAGGAGGGAAACATCTCACCCACACAGTGCACTTTGTCTCACTGTTGTTGTGTCAGTAGGCAAGGCAATTCATCCATGTTGCACAATGCTAAATGCTAAATGGTAAATGGTCACATTTTTATACAGCGCTTTTCCACCTCAAGGCCCTCAAAGCACTTTACATGAAAGAACCAATTACCCATTCACACACACATATTCACACTCATTCACACACCAGTGTACGCAGACACTGGGGGCGAGGCAGGTTAACTGTCTTGCCCAAGGATACAACAACAACATTCATCTGTGGAAGCTGGAATCGCACCGCCAACCTGTGGGTCAGTGGATCTGACCCATCTACCAACGATGTTTTATGTTGAGAGCGGGATTCGACTAGCCAACCTTCGAATCAGTGGACGAATACTCTACACCAGTGTTAGGTTAGGACAGGAAGGGCATCTGGAAACCCAGACTGAATGAATGGGTAAGCAGTTTTGCCAAAATAAAAAGCCCAACAATGTCTCCTACTGTCCCTGCGCTTAAGACAAACTGACAAAGCTGTACTGACGAGTGTGTAGGAATCGCTCAATTAATTAACCACAATTACCAACACTAATTGCTTTTGCTCTTACCCTCCCACACTTTTTTATCTTGCTTCTTTAAACTCAAATCCCCTTCTCCGTGATCCAGCTGTAGCGCACATTAAAGAGTCTGTACCAGATTTTTTCCCATGCATTTGAGCAAAATGTGTCTTGCCCCAGTACAGCTATATTATATAAGCAGCTCCTGAGGTTAAAATAAATCTGCTGCGTGCTGTCTGTATCTAATAATGAAGATTTTTACTGTCCAATGATCAGGAAGTGCGTGTTGGCATGCTTGTTATTGTTGAGAGCTGTGAAAAGAGCTTATAAACTCATCAGGGTGTGTAATGAGGATACTCGAATGCATAAGGAAAGTGAGGATCACAGCAAACCGTTGATGTTTTAAGAGCGTAAAAATCAGGTACAGTGCCTTTAAGCTAAACTTGTAAGCATTCTTTACACAAGTACTCACACAATAAAGAACAGTTATAATATATTTATAATGTGTTTGTTTTCATAGTCAAATGACATTGAAGGAACTGCCAACAGAAGCTAGTGCACCCAGCCCTTTAAACCTGCTGCACCCTTTACACGATCAGACAACGGGTTTCGCATCTTCAGAAGTTCTGAGAGGAAGAAGAGGAGCACGACTTAAATATTTATCAGGAAACTGTCAAGTCAAGAAAATGTCACTCCTATGTAGTGATCTGTAATGTACATTCACTTAAAGGTGCACTATGGAACTTTTCTGATGGAAGTTTGTCATTTTGCTTGTCTCCATGGAGATGTTATTGCTTTGTTTGGAATGTCCCACAGCATGACATGAAGTTATAGGTTAGATCTGTGGAAAAGTGACTGCGCTCACAGTGAGGATGCATGTTTTTCTGCATATTTTAGCAATGAAAGTTATTGAATAAATGCAAGATCATTTAATGCCATACTGTGGAATATTACAGGTATTGAAATAATATCTCCATTGCAACAAGCAGGTGATGGACCGCTATCAAAAGTTTCCACAGTGCACCTTTAAGTTACCAGGAGAGAAATTTGTATTGTTACATAACATTAAAGGGCCCATATTATGCTATTTTCTGATCTATGTTTTAATGTTGTTTCCTCGTCACAAACAGACCTGGAGTTGTCCTCCTGTTCCAGATGATGTATTTCTTTCTTGTATTGCACTACCAGTCAAAAGCTTGGATTTTATTTTTAATTTATTTGTATTACTTTCTACATTTTAGATACATAGAGAAAAGATATCAAAAATATGAAGTAAGATATATGGAATTATGTAGCAAAGACAAAAAAGGTAAATAACTAAATCATTTTTCATATTTTATATTCAAACACTCAAAGTAGCCGCCCTTTGCTTTGTTGAAAAATATTTAGTAGAAGTTATTTCACTTTTTTTCTTTACTACATACATCCATACATCTTGCTTCATGTATCTGATGTCTTCTGAAAGTAGTAAAAGTAAAGAAAATTAAAGCCGCAAGCGGCATCATTCGGCCCTCAGACCTAAGACGTGGATGCTCTAGTGCCCCTGTGGTTACTGCCTGAGACAGCGCCGGACTATATGCATTTATTATACACAATACTGGAATTGTTTGCAAGAGTCTGAGTGAAAGACAGGGCAAAAACATAGGCACAAATTTCTGTATGCACGATTACGCACAATGCATCACAAATACCATATTTATAAAATGAAGGAAGCACCACTGTTAACATGCATGCAAAATCAAACTATCAAAAATAGCTTACATTTCATATATTCATCATGTAATGTATAGTTGCAAACCTTAAAAAGCCTTAAGCACTACACAGTCTACAAATGTTACAGCAATGTTCAACTTCTCTTTTAGAATCAGTGGGCCTCATAAAAGTACAAGACAAGATTATAATTAAGACTATTGATAAATTAGCTGATAGTTTGTAACTGTGCTATAAGCACCAGTAAGTTATAGTCATTATTGTTAAGCCAATGTGCTGAACGTAACATCCTCTTGTTTAACTGCAGCCTAGGATACAAAAGAACAAGTTGAGCAATTATGTTGTCACTTCACTTCATCACTTCACTTTGTTTGTTTGGAAACTGTGTGTAAACAAAGAAATGTACCTGTTTTGAAGTTTTCTTTTTTTAGGAAACTCACACACTCACACAATACTTCCATTTCTTTAGCATCACCTATATTCTGGAGAAAAGAACAAGCCTGATGACAAATGCTTTTATATATGTTGTAATACATTTGAACTCTTATTGCCTGCCTGGTATGACGTTGGTCTTGTTGTGACATTATCATATACAATGTAATCCACACACTACAGAAAAAGTAGCCAAGACATAACATTACTAGTAAAACACATTGGCAATACATCAAACACACATCTCAGCAAAATGTACAATAAAAGCTGCATTTTGAAAAGCTTGAAATTTTGAAAAGGCAATTTTCCTCTACCTCTGGAGATGATGGTAATTCACCTTCAGTCTTCTTTACTATAAGTAAGAGAATGGTTTTGTAATTCAATCAACAGCAAACAAAAGGTCAACTATTTCAAGTATAAACTTACCTTTTCTTTTCAGTGTGCACCAGGCGACCAACAACACTGTTATACTGAGTATCAGCAAAACCCGGACAATGTTAGGTGCTATAATGTAATTAGAGATACTACAAAAAGCAAAAAAACAAAAAATCACTCTTATAGCCATATAAACTTAAAACATACACTACTAGTCAAAAGTTTGGACACATCCTCTCTGTCAGTGTTGTGTTTCTTGGTTGTGACTTTCTACATTTTAGATACAGAAGACATCGAATTTATGAAGTAAGATAGATGGAATTATGTAGCAAAGAAAAAAAATAGATTCCAATTCCTCAAAGTATGCAAAGTTTGCTTTGTCGACAGTGCTGCAAACCTTTGGCCTTCTCTTAATTATCTTTATAATAAAATCAGCTGAAATGGTCTTCACTTCACAGATGTGCCATTTCAGGGTCAAGGAAAGCCAAGAGTCCAAAGCAAAGGCTATTTTAAACATCTAAAATCTGAAACAAGTTTGGAGTGATTTTGAGTTTATTTTTGTTTACTACATTCCACACTTGTTCATTCATAGTTCTAGAGCCTTCATTGAGAGTCTACAATGTACATTATTTTCAATGTCATGAAAATAAAAACGAAACATTAAAAAAAAAGTATGCATACTTTTGACTGGCAGTGGTAACTTGACACTGACTGACCTCTTGGTTCCAGGTTGGCACGTGAAAACTGTGGACATAGTTGTAGTAGTGCATAGTGCAGTAGGTGCAGTTGTGGCTGATTAAAAACAAAATATTTGTCAATGGAAACATACACCTTCAATGCATAGCTAAAAACATGTACTATGATTTTTTGCTTACTAATGGTTGGTCTCGTGGCTAGATTTAAAAACACTGGCATCTGCAGGTTTCCAAAGCCACACCAATACCAGCCAATGTCCTGTGCCTGTAGTCCAGTCATGGTGACCGCAAACACCCCAGCAACATCTGTGTCTATGGATACCTGCGCCCCATTTGTTATTCCAAATGTACAAGGACCACCAACTCTGCACCACATTTTCACACCAGAGCCGTTGTACTTGCATTTGATGGTTACTTGGCCATCAAAGTATCCTGAAACCCACTGAGAATCCACTGACAGCTTTGATTCACCTAAAAAAAATAAAAACAAGACCAAAATTATGTATGAAAAAAGATCAGTGAGTCAAGAGAACAAGAGAACAAGAGTTAAATGTATGTCCTATTAAAGTATCTTACCTTTTTTGGTGATGGACAGTTGAAATGCCTTCCCATCATCTTTTCCGGGTTTTTCAGCGATGCACCAGTAAGTATCAGAATCCTTCAATTCTAGACTCTTAACAGTAAAGGTAACGATTCTTTGGACTTTGTCATCGTAAATAGAATACTTTGTAGAATTTGTGCCATCTGAGCGGATTTCGCACGTGCAGGATTGGAACTGCATTCCCCTGCACAGATACTTCACATTGTCTCTGTAACCTGTCCCATACTGACATGGGATGTGGACAGTGCCTCCAGCCTCCACCATTATGTGACCAACTGTATTTACACTGTGAATGCCTGAAATGAAACTACATATCACTGTCATCTTAGATACACAGATAGATAGATTGAAAGATAGATAGATGGATAGATAGATTTATAGATATATATTCTTACCAGGGAGTCCAGCACAGATCAAAATGAATGTGGCAAAAACAGCCATGATGAAAAAGTGAAGTTGTGGAGAGAATGCACCAGTTTAAGAAGGGGTGCAGTGCTTCCTTTTTTTTCCTTTTATGTCATAACGGATGACAAAAAAATAAGTTATTCTTTGTTATTTAGTTATTTTTAAGGCCACAGACAGTGCATGGCACAAAATTGACCTCTTGGTGGTGTTGTTATTCTGATGAAATGCAAGTCAGCAGTGGCTATTATAAATATACAGGAGCATGGACGTTCTAGGATATAGATTAAAATGAGGGACAATGATATATATGATTTTTCTGTCAATTATAAACACCTCTATTATTTTAAAATGACTACCTCTGCATCACAGACATTATAATAGTACTCGGTGGTATCTACTATACTACACGACTTTCATTCTAGACAGCATGGGTGAAATGTTTTGCCTAAGGACACAATGGCAGTACTGACTAACTGATTTGCTGTATTGTAATTTTAATGTCTTTCTTATTTTGTAAAGCACTTTGAATTACTTTGTGTAAGAATTGTACTATACAAATAAACTTACTTTGCCCTGCCTAACCAGGCCCAACCGAGATCAGACGAGCTCAGGCACTGACAATGGTTTTTGGCTAACTTGATAATGGTAGACTCAATATTGTCAAAGTGGCTCAGTGTGTCCATTTTCAATATTAAAAAATAGACAATAAATAATAAATATCCAGCCTATATGGAAATAAGTGAAAAATACGGTAAGCATTTAAGAATTTAAGAAAAGTTTTGCAGCTAAAATATTATATAAAGTAGGTTCTTTCATGTAAAACGTTCTGTGTTCATGTGCACCAACAAGTCAACACTGCACCGATTCTCTGGAGGATTTAAAACGGCTCTTTGTCTCTATAGAACTTATTTACTGTCAAGCTCGACAACTCCGTGTAAAATAATACAACCTGAATGACAATGGCGCCGCCCACAGCAACTTCTGGAATAAGGTCAATACTTCCATGATATAAATGGACATAGCTAACCCACTGGCCGCCACGTTCCAAACAGGCAGTGAGCATGAGCGCGCTTCCGTCTCCAGTTCACTTTACATCGTCTCTCTCTGTAACTGCTGCTGTCAGAATCATCATTTTGCTCTTAAAACGTTTGTCTTAACCCGTTGTACATGATTCTGGTATTTTTATTTCGCTATTGTGTCTGTAAATCAACATATGAACATTAAAAAACAGGCGCCTTCTTTTCTTGAGATCGCTCCTGCTAGCGTTAGCAACAGGTTTGATTGACAGCGTGGCTAAGCACCTGCTTTTATAAACCAGCGGTAGCTAGCGGGACGTTTTCTTCAACAGCCTCGCTCCGGATTGGCTCTTTGGTTGCTACGATACTCGTGGTTGGAATTCCAAAAATGGAACTTGGCTCCAAACTCTCCCTGCAACTGCTCTGGCCTCGATGAGCTTCATTTGACTGGAGCCGAATGCTATGCGTGACGTCACACTCACTTAGTCCACTTCTTTATACAGGGTATGGTCTCACACAAAAATGTTATTGTTATTGTTGAAATTTTTACTTTTGTCTATCAACATTACTTTGGGGATTTTGGTGCAAGTCAGCAGAGCCAACAAAAATGGGTCAGAGCACTACATAATTTAAATAATCTAGGTCTACGTGTTAAAAATGCAGGTCAGAAAAATCAGACGAATGCTATGCAGCTGAGAAAGGTAAACACAAGACTCCAAGGCACTTTTGAAGGTTACATTTAAAGCTGTTTTATTATGAGGCTTTTTCTCGGTCTGTTGTTAAAAAAATATTTAAACAAATATAGACAGAATTTTCCCATTAAGAATTATTAATTACCGTAGTCTTCTTGTTTCTATGGAATTGTCATTGCTTTGTCTGGAATGTTCCACAGTATGACATTAAATATATCTATCTCTTTGGAGACAAGCAGGTGACTACCACAGGCATATTTACAGGTCACATCTGTGGGGAGTGTTTGCACATTTTGAGCAATAAAAACACCTGTGATTGAATAAATGTAAAATACACACGTTTAATGCTCTGCTGTGGAATATTCCATGCAAAGAACTTAGTAACATCTCCAGAAGACAAGCAGGTGTAGACCCTCCATCAGAAAAGTTACACATTACACATTTAAATGATAGTTTCAGTCTGTTTTGGATTCACTTCCCATCCCACTAAGTTATGGGAACTACAGTTTTACTATTTGGAGACTGTGCTGTAGATCACACTTTCCTCTGTTTGTCTTGTCTAAAAAAAGTAACAGACAGATGCATATTTTAAGGTCAGAAACATTCTCATGAAGCAGTCAACATCTTTGTTTCCCACTGCTTACCATCTGTTGAGATCTGTCCTGTGTTACAATATTGTATTGTGCTACAGTGCAACTACATTGTGGAGCACAGGGACAGTGTCCACTGATCCAGTCCCTATGCCGCCCATAAGCTGCAATTCTTCTCCATTTTAGTTACCTTATTATTGTTTGAGGGCTTGTGGGAGAAACTGATCTAATTGTAGAGCACATTTTGGTCCGTTACAGTCTGTGGGGCCTGCAGATCGACAGAAGCAAGACACGGAAACTTAACATGCTATAAATATTGTGCAACAGGCAGTGGTGGAGGTAACAAAGTACAAGTAGTAAAGTACTGTACTTCAGTAGAATTTTTAGATATCTGTACTTTGCTTAAGTACATTTTGCAGTGGATACTTTTTACTTTTACTTCACTACATTTGACAGCAGGTATTTGTACTTTCTACTCCACTAATTTTTTGAACTGGGCTAAAAAGTACTTTTATATGATACATTTTGCAGTGGATACTTTTTACTTTTACTTCACTACATTTGACAGCAGGTATTTGTACTTTCTACTCCACTAATTTTTTGAACTGGGCTAAAAAGTACTTTTTATATGATTTGAGGGGTTATTTTTACCATGTTTGTGGTAACATCCTGACTACAGTTTTAAAGTTCAAACTTCGGCTTTGAGCAAACAAAAATAAATACACAAAATTCATGAGAAATTAAGAAATTGATTCGTATTGGGCTCAAATTCGAATCAGTTGTAAAACTTTCTTGCCTAAACCTTCTCATTCTGAAAGAAATTACACTGTCACAATAGCGCCCCCTGCAGAATAACAAAAAAATGTGTATGTTTGGATAGGGCTCGATGCCAGGAGTGTGTTTGGGGGACATGAGCGCTGGTAGTGTATGTTCTCTCTGTGTTGTGTGATGTGTGAATAATGTGGGTCCTGTGAAATGGCGTTCCTTTTGTACAGCTGTGAAAACTAATTTCCCTGTGGGGACAAGGCTTGTAGAATATATCTGTACTGGTACAATACAGATTTTGCTGCTAAGCCCTGTATATGAATATCAGATACAGGGCCTTTAATGTAAACCAATGGTGGCATAAAGTCATAAATACACAATCAATATGAGTGTTTGTCCACTGATCTGAAGGCTGGCGGTTCGAATCTCGCTCTCGATATAAAAATCATTGGTAGAGTGGTCTGCGTACACTGGTGTATGAATGTGTGTGTGAATGGGTGAGTGGTTCCTTGATGTGAAGTGCTTTGAGTGTCTTGAAGGTGGAAAAGCGATATATGTAAAAATATGACCATCAATATTGATACTAGACACTATGGCAAAATTAAACTCCACATAACTCATACCACTTGTATTTATTCCACATTTTGTTCCAGTAACAAACATCCAAACACATATAAAACATATATAAACTATAGAAAATGTACAAACAGCCAGCTTTATTTTCACTATGAAGCTGGCTGTACAGTAGGCTAAAAATGACAGAAGATTGCATTAGGTTTGGCAACTTGAGCCCAAGCAAACTGCTACTAGACCTTGTGTTCTCTTGCTATGAATATAAAAATCTGAAATAGAAAAAGGCTAAAACATACTAGTGTTTTCCATGATTGTCAGTGTCAAACAATCAGCAATAAATAACAAAGACTTGATTGGAATGCCAGGACACACAGTAAACCAACACTTAACGAATAAGCCATTTTGAAACATTTGGACAAACAATCGGACATAATATAATTTAACTTTTTCTTTTACAAAACTCAAAAAAATCAAAGTACATTCGTTGCCTGTTTGTGCGTTTTTCAAATCCAGACAGGCCACTATCCAAGCTTTTGTGGAAAATGACTAAAAAATATTTCTTCTTAAAATGTATCCACTGAAGATTTGAAAGACGGGTTATTTTAAGGCACAGTGACTCCTGCTTCTGATTGGCTCGTTCTCTGACAGTGTGTGTTACTGTTAAAGGCACTATGGTATGTCCTTATTCACTGTCTCACACATGTCCAACAAATGTCCACCCAGTGTCCTACATCTCAGCTCTTCGTCGAGGCTTGTCCTGCCCAGCGTTGTCCTGCTCTACCTCCTCTTCCTCCTCCTCGTAGTTCTCTTCCTCGTTGTTTGGGTGACCACGTTCCTTTCTGGGTTCCTCTTGGTTTTTCTCTTCATCCTAAAAAAACAACATTTCATTCATTTCGACTCTAACAGAGAAATACCTGATCAACTTCATGGGGGTTCCGGTTACATTCAGGTGGAGATATGAGTCCAATATTCTATGTGGGCAGAGGGCCTTTGTTTTAGGTTGTGTTCACACTTTTAGTCATGAGGTAGACTTGGTTTGGTTCGCTTCCTGTCCTGATTTGTCCAAATTTTGTCACAGTTTGAATGTGGTGTGTGTGTGTGCAAGTGTGAAAGCAGCCAAAGATAAAGCACAATTGTTGAGCCCGATTGAATTCTGAGTTTTTAATTTTTGTGAAGTTTATAATTTTACTTCCTGGTTGGACACTTGCAGCAGAAGGGCCAAAATGCATCTAAATTGCACACTAGTTATGATTAGACTCAGAAAAATAAATGATAACACTTTTATTTTGTTAAATCAATGTTTAAACTGCCAGAAATATATGTTGTCTTGTGCATAAACTGTCCCTGCATTTTGGATGGAATTGGATGACATTGGTAGAGGTATTCTCTTTTACAAGTCACTACTTGCTGTATTTTCCAACTTTTTGTTTTTTACTTTTCTTCAAAAATTGCCACTTGACTGATTCATTCATGTGTTTATTCATGTGTTTATCCATGTGCTTATTCATGTGTTTATTCATGTGCTTATTCATGCATTTAGTCATGTGCTTATTCATATGGTTATTCATGTTTATCCATGTGTTTATTCATGTTTATTCATGTGTTTATTAACATGCTTTTTCATGTGCTTATTCATGTGCTTATGCATATGTTTATGCATGTGTTTATTCATATGCTTATTCATGCGTTTATTAACATTCTTATTAATGTGCTTATTCATGTGTTTATCCATGTGCTTGTTCATATTTATTCATGTGTTTATTCATTAACACATGAATAAATTTGTGTGCTTATTCGTGTTTATTTTTTGCTTCTTCATGTAATTATTCATGTAATTATTCATATAAATGTGTGTGCTTATTCATGTGTTTATTATTCATGTGTTTATTCATTTTTATTCATGTTCTTATTCACGTGCGTATTCATGTATTTATTTATGTTTATTCATGTACTTATTCATGCGTTTATTCATATATTTATTCATTTGTTCAAGTTTTCATGTGTTTATTATTCATGTGTTTATTCATTTTTATTCATGTTCTTATTCACGTGCGTATTCATGTATTTATTTATGTTTATTCATGTACTTATTCATGCGTTTATTCATATATTTATTCATTTGTTCAAGTTTATTCATGTATTTATTCATGTTTATTCATGTGATTCTTCATGTGTTTATTCATTCTGCTGTATGCTTTACTGCAGTGGTTCTCAAACTATGGCACAGGTCCCACTTGTCACATAGAGCTCAGGATTGTGTTGTTACTCCTAAAATCTTCTGTTTGCCTAATGTTAAACCAATGGAAATTTTAAGAAACTAAATACTAAACTTAGTATTCATTCCTTCAAGAGTATTCTGATAAAAAGTCTTTTACTTTTTAAAAATATTGTTTTGGCTAATGGAAGTTTTGCATTATGCATTATGCAAAGAACATTTTTACATTCAATCCCGAGCTCTTACACAGGCTTATACTCTTAAGTGCTCATGTGTCAGAATGGATGTACTTAGCTGTGACATAATTTGGAGCCTTAAGTGAATCTCATACTGTGAAGCGTGTCATGCATAGCCTACTGCAATGGGATGTTGCATTGAGTTTATTGCAGTCTAAGCCACAGTAAACTTTGCAGAGGTAAGGTTTCAAGCCATGAATGAAAAAGGATGATAGAAGAAGATCTGCGGAGCTCAGATTACTCACACTGATTAGGCGATGAGTACAGCGTGAAATGGAACGTAATAACAACATGTAATATGAACACACAAGATACTGTAACCGCTACAAGGCTCAAACTATTAAATAAGATGCAACAAGTAAAACCAAGTACAGTGATTCAAAATGTATAATCTACATTTGTTGATAACTTTAAATTTAGTAGTAACTGAAAAATGCACTCATTGTATTTGTGAACGTATATGTACAATCAAGTACATTATTTTTAATTCCACATTTATTATTATGAATTTTGTACTATATAAATCACATGCTCATATGCGGGGTACGGGTAAGATGTTACAGGTAGCTTGTCACAATTAACTCATTTGGATTTAAAAAAATATCTTTCCAACCTGTTCAATGTTGTCCTCATTATATGTGTCTTCTCCCTCCTCCTCTGCCTCTTCTTCTCTCTTTCCACCATCGGCCAACTCCTCCTGGCCCTGTGGATCAAAATAGTTAATATCACTACTAAAAACATATTACTAATGCTGCATGCAGAAAAAAAACATGTTTTCCAGGTAATCTACAAATATCAACCTTTATTAAAACTGTTATGACTGTTTAGATTTTCAGATTACATAAAATAATACATGTCTGTGTAATCCCTCA
>JACM01036033.1:0-16907 GCA_000787095.1 Periophthalmodon schlosseri | reverse complement strand
TTGTTGAATGACTTATTGAATGAATCTAAAATGATCACAATTATTATTCTTTAGCTTTTAGGATTAGACTGTGGCCTAAATAATCACAATTTTAGATTAACCAAATAATCGAGTCAATATATTTTGTCAACATCACCCACCCCTAACTGAGTTACTAGGTGTAAAAGAAATTTGTTTTAAAAATTCATAATGTAATAATAAAATCCACAAACGTTCACAAACTGATAACCGTCCATCCCAGCCATTTTGTCCACAGTAGATCTTATTGTTGACTGGCACCGGAGAAAAGCTAAGGGAAAAAAATATATAAGTGATAAGTGAAATTATATAGCACAAACTTAGAATAATATATGTTGATTGTGTTACAGATTTTCAGATGACTAACCCATCATTACAGATGACTTCAATAGAAGCACCAAAATCAGTGCCTTCTGAGTAGTCGACATGTCCATTTAGCACCTCTCCAGCAGAACCACAGGATCTTACTGAAAAACAAGTGTAAATGAAAACATGAAATTCATTAAAAAAAAAAAAAAAATTTAAGAAAGTCCTGTCACGACGATTACTCTATCGAGTTATCATTTCGAGTTTTCATTCTGCTATTTTTTTTTTTTTATGCAGTTCATGTTTTTAACCTCATTTTACATTTAGAATAGTTCTTTTGTTCATAATCCTACTTTAGGGTTTTTGTGTCAGTAGTATAAATTTGTTTCAGTATTATCATTTATTGTCTATATTTTCTACAGCAATATATCATGCTTCAAAATGTGTTACCGTGACGGGCCTATTTAAAGGAATACCTCTTAACAGTTTGACAACAACTTTTATCATAGAGGGTCCACTACGTGCATCTCTTGGTTAATGGTTTGCCTGGAATGTTCCACAGTACGGCATTAAACTTGATTTACGGGTGCTTTAAAAACATGAAGTTTGACAGTGTACGGTCTGGCCTCTCCACAGATCTGAGCTGCAGCTTTGGCTGGCAGCATCATCTGGTTGTCTCCATGAAGAAAGATACGTTTAATGCCAGGCATCCTCCAGGTAAAGTGGACCCTTCACCAGAAAAGTTACTTAATGCAGCTTTAAGTGTGACATCACAGGCCCAAGAGGTAAGTAGGCCTGTTACGATAATTACAATATTGACTTATTTGTTTTGTTTGTTTTTTCTGTTTGTATTGTATTTTAAACAGGGCACCCATGAAAAAGAGCCCAAGTGCTCTCATTGGGTTCCCCTGTATAAATAAAATATAAGAATATATTTTGGGGCTCAATATTTGTGGTCTGTACATTTTCTTTGCAATAATGGAGAGATTTTTGTTATTTTAGTTGTAATACGATAAGATATGAGCTGTAGATAGTTGAATAAGTGACGTCACTGGGTTATTATTGGTTCATTGTGCTATTTATGTGTTGTAGCTCAGGCCTTTCAGTGATACTGTCTATTTAAAAATGGTTTACTGGGATTATCCTGCTTTATTTATCCTAGTTTCAATATTATCGTTTATCGTTATATTTCTCTGTAGTAATATATAGTGCTTCAAAATGCGTTATCATGACAGGCCTCGAGGAAGTGGTAAAAATTGAACAAGGGGTTATGATCATCTATTTTGCTACTAAGGAAAAGGCTTGAAACGCAATACCAAAGTGATGATAGAGAATAGAGAAGTCCTGTATTTGATATTACCATGAGGGCTCGTACTAGTTCTAACATAGAGCAAGACTATTCAAAAACTATTCAGGAGAGAATCTATCTGTACTAGACAGATTGCTTTTGATGCCTTGATAACACAAGGAACAATTCAAACCTCATTTGTTTTACACTAAATAAAAGTAATTCCGTAAATATTATCTAACCCCTAATCCTGTTCAGGAAAGGTCCAATTTTGACCCATTTATATATTTTTTCAGTATCAACACATGTTAAAATAAGTAACTAGTTTCAATACTAGTTTTATTGATTAGTACCTGGATAATTTTTTTTTACTTTACTACCCCAGACCAGTGGTTCCCAACCTTTTTTGTCTTGAGTACCCCCCAAGCATTGTCTCACACTCCTGAGTACCCCCATCAATGGTACCAGAGTTTCTTTAATACGGTAATTATACATCTATTTACTAGTATTAGTACTAGTATTTACTAGTATAATGCTAATTATAACCATTATATTTTCTTGTTTTAATACACCCTGCCAAAATTATTATATATATTTTTTTTTTATTATAACAGTCTTACGGATGTAAAACACTACAAGAAGAAATTACATTCAAATACCAATCAATGATACCTTTATTGCTACCCCCTGGCAAGTGCTCCCATACCCCTGGTTGGGAAACACAGCCCTAGACAAGCATTATCGCAATACTAAAATTTCAAACTAAATTTTGATACAAAGAAAACGTTTGAAATACTAGATATACTGCATTTGAACCCACAATTACCAAAAACCTATTATCTTACAACGGAAATCTTTAAGGTCCAATTTTGACCCATCTATGACCCAGTATCAATACTTGTTCAAATGAGTATCTAGTTTGAGTACTTGTTTTATCAATTTGAATCTTTTTAATTTATTTTTTTTACTACCCTATCCTGAAGTGCCACTTACTTTCACACTTCATGTTCAAACTGCTCCACTGCCCACCAGAGCAGGTGACAGTTCCACGGCCCATCGGCCTGTAGCCCGCCTCACAAGTGAAGGTGACCGAGGTGCCTTCTGCAGCTGGGAACGTGACATCAGTGATCAGCTGCATGTGCTCTTTGCCTACGGGTCTGTCGCAGTCACCTGTTAAAACCAAAGGAGCGGGGTTAGGGCTGTGCAATGGATTGGACGGAACTTTTAGTCCAGTCAATTAAAGGGCCTGTACCTGATTCTAATTTATTCTTGTTAAAATAAATGGTCTTTACATCCTTTGTAGAACAGACTGTAAGAACGCTGAGAGGCATTGAAGGAAAAATGCACACAACGCTATCTGAGCTCTCAGCTGTGATGTTTTTGTCATGTTAATAAATAATCTAAATTGGATGCAGTCACAATTAATAAATAACTTATAACGTAGGCCTAGGGATGTAACAATATTGACGTTTTACTGTTTGTATAGTGGCATTAAAGGCACACTATGTAACTTTTTTGTGCTCGTCTCCATGGGGATGTTATTGCTTTGCCTGGAATGTTCAATGCATTAAACTTAAACAGCAGGCCAAATTACAAGTCAGAAAGTAAGAATTGCATGTCACAAGGTCTATTTTCTTTGCAATGTAATTTAATAAATGCAAGAATGCCATACTATGGAATATTCTTACCAAAGTAGTATCATCTCCATGCATTGTTTGGTAAAATTGAGACTATAAGATATAATCTATTCATTTTACATAAATTTTCTTAGGTAATAACTCATACAGAAGCTACTGACAGGCTCACCTTTTTTGTCCAATCAGACACATTATTACAAAGAATCAGGGCAAACAAACTGCCTGGCACTGTCACAGACACTTGATTCTCTACCATTGTCATTTTCAAAGGTTTATACCATAACACCATGACACAGTTGTTTCTTTGTTGTGGTGTAATATCTCAGTTGTAGGTAGGACTATGGCTTGAAAATCAGGTACAGGTCCTTTAAGGCTGGGTGTTGTGGCATTAAAACATGTCATCCCTGTAATGCTAAGCTATTTTTTTTTTTAAATCGTTGTATTGGTACATTGAAGTGACATCACGCAGGGGGAGGTGGGATGCTATTGCATGTATGTCTATGGAGGAATGTTCAGTAGTTACCATGGTGACACAATGCACATATTAGCAAAAACAGCCTGGTATTTTAAGATTATGATGATTTCTCAGTTCCTCTGTTTAATGTAGCTCTAAACTGAAGTGTGAATTCTCAGAAGCAGGACATGGCATTTTAAAGGCAATGTAAAGATACTAGGTGCAAATAGATTATGACCAAATGAAAATATTGATTTGGAAATTTTGGATACATTTTTGGGCATATCACCCACCCACCCCACATACACACACATTATATCAAATAAACTTTAATATACTGTACATGGGCCGTGACTTGTTTTAGCCTGTGAAGAACAAAGTGTGAAGAAATGTTCCAATCAGAACTTTCTGTGAATAATTAAAAAAGTGGACTTGTTAAGAATCAGTTTGAGGAAAAAAAAAAAAAATCCAATAAACGGTCACATTCATTTGGTTTAATGGTCTTGGGACTGGGCAGTTAATCAAATTTTTTTACTGAGATCAAGATTCAGTCTTGTCTAATAGTCAATGATATGATGTACACAGAGTAGACTGTAAGAGGTAGTCCATGTATCAATAAAGGACTCTTCTTCTACACAAGAGTGGCTCGACTTCACTACCACTAGGGCTGTAGTGTAGTATACGGCTCAAGACATTTTTGGTCAACTAAAGACATGTCCTGCTGATTGGTTACTAAAAAGGAGGTATGGCAAAAGCTCTCAAAACCGTTACGCATCTCTATGTATCTGACTCAAACTGCATTCAAAAGACTACAACTGCATGGGAGTTTATGCGAAAACACCTATTTGCAGAAAAAAGTACTAGGAAACAATGTATTTATATAAAGACAGCCATTCCTCTGTCAGTACCAGTATGTGGTTTGGAGCGGAGTTCTGTCTCTCGTTGAGTGAAATTGCACTAATTTAAAGCTTTATGTTCATGAAATCAATTCCGATATCAATATAAAAAAAATAAAACTGAATCCAAAATCAAGATTGATCAGTATTATGAAAAAAAAAAATAATCATGATTCATTTTTTACGATATCACACGGCCTCCTCTTGGTCCAAAGTTCCATCCATCCCAACGTAATTGTAACAGGACTGATAATATTAATGAAGCACTACTTGCTCCACAGAGCATTCACAATTCATGTACTCACCATAAACAGTCCTGGCCACGCCGAGGAGGAAGACGAATAACACCACAAAAAGCTTCATTGCTCCGAATGAGATCAGTTGCCTTTTCCTATTGAAACCACATTGAGTTAATTGAGCTGATCGTAACATGATGACTTTATATGTCCAAAGTACAAAATTAAGTTTTAAAATTTGGGTCAGTCCTGAATTTAAGATTTTATTGAATTTGGGATTGTGCAAATATTATTTCAAAAACATTGCATTTTTTCTTAAAAGTTTAGCGTTAAGTAACAACTGGGTTATTAAATGGAGCCCTATTCAAAGTTCAAGTACTGTGTTATTAACCATTAGGTTTATATAGCACCTTGCTAGACACCCAGTTATTTGGGGTAAATTATTAATTCACTCTGTGCAAGCAAATGCTGTGGCCCTGAGGCAGAGACAACTGTGGCACCTGATATTCCCAGCGGTCTCCCATCCAAGTACTAACCAGGCCCAGTGTTGCTTTGTCATGTTATAAATCAATTTACTCCTTTTATTATGGTTAAGGGGTAGGTTGTATACTTCATTTATTCTTGGTATACACTTACTGGTTGAAGAAATCTGATTTTTTAAGTTTTAAAGTGCATATGACAGGGTTTCATATTTTTTCTAATTACTTAGTTTGATGGAATAGTACTTGTGGCAAATATTTATCATAGTTTTACATCAGTTAAGTGATAAATGGTGAGGAAAAAAAGTTGAGAAGAAAAGTACAAAAATACAGGAAGTAGTGGAGACTTCCAAAACATAAGCCTGTCAAGATAACAAATTTTGAAGTATGATATATTACTGAAGAAAATATATACGATAAATGATAATACTGAACGCTATTACAGCACAGACATGATAACCCTAAAGCAGGATTTCCCCCGTAAAACTATTCTATATGTACAGTATTGTTAAGGAACATGAGCTGTGAAAAATGAATGAAAAAGTTTTTTGAGTGAAGATGTTTCACTGCTCAACCAAGCGGCTTCTTCAGTTCTGGTCAAACTGCTGGTGGATACTGCCTTATATCTGTCTGAAGGGTATCTGAAGGGTATATCTATTTGAAACTGTAAACAACAGGTGCATTAGTTTCAGTATAGTTAGCTCCTCCCTTCAGATAGGTATAAGGCAGTGTCCACTAGCAATCTGACCAGAACTGAAGAAGCTTTGGATAAGCAGCAAAACGTCTTCACTCAAGAAACGTTTTGTCCAGCTGATAGAACAGATTTTTTCTTTTACAAAAGTCATAGAAGTTATTTATTCAACCCTCTACAGCTCAAATCTATTCATAGTACAGGAAGATTACAAAATGTCCCCCACTAGTACAAAGAAAAAGTAGCCAAGATAAATATTGATGACCAAAAATAATTGTTCCATCTATCATGTACTGAAGGAAGTCAATATAGTAATTATCGCAACAGGCCTACTAAAACAGAATACCTCTACCGTAAATTCTGTCCAAAATACAAAATAAAAGGTGTTTTGTCCAATCATAACTACTGTGTAATTTAACCAAGTTTTGTCCCTTGTTAACAGAACGGCAATTACCTCTATGTATGTCACATCTGCTGCCCCTGTCCAACTAGGAGGTAAAACTAATAAACTTCACCAAAATTACTAGAAAAAAGAAAGCAAGAATTTAAGTAGTCTTATATTTAAGTCTTAAATATAATGATGTTAGCTATGTTTTAGAGAAATTGGCAGTCTAACCTGTCATATGCACTTTAACATCGTTTTTCTTGAATTTGGACAGATACAAACGTGATTTCAAAAGGCAATGACGTGTTTCCAAAGAGTTTAGTGTTAAGTAACAACTGGGTTATTAAATACAGAAGTCCTATACAAATCTCAAGAACTGTGTTGCTTTGTCATGTTCTAGATCAATTTACTCCTTTTGTTATGGTTAAATCTAGGTTTGCACCGGGTTTATTCTTGGTACACAGCTTCTGGTTGAACGATCTGATTTTAGTTTTTAAATGTTTCTACTTAAAAAGCACAGACTTTGTTGAGGCGATAGTTAGAAAGGGAATTTGGTCTTCAGACATAGTTTAGCCCTTTGCTAGACCTGTTATATTGCCGCTTTTGTCATTATTTAGAATCACATTTTAGAACCATTTGAGAGTGAATCACCGATCACCGTGACATATTAGACTAACCTTGGGTGAGACCGACACCATGTTTTTATTAGGTTTATCTTGCCTGAAGCAAACTGTGATATCTAAGCTAAACAGTACTTTTGTCAGGGAGCTAAGCGAGTGACTATTTCACATTCTATTTCTTATATGCAGATAAAACCACTTATTTTAATAATCCAAAGTAACTGTAGTTGGTATAAACGCTCACAATTGGTAACAGATGGGCGTGTGCTATCCAAATTAGGATCATAGTCCGAAATTTAGCATGACTGTAAGCTAGCAAAGGCGAGTTGTAAGAAAAGCTGCCTAAACCTGTAATCAAACTATGTTAATAACAAGATAACCCGTTTTAAAGTTGAAATACAAAGTTTCATATCATAGAAAGTACTCACCAAAGCAGCAATCGGAGTGAAGCGTTAGACGGTTTGTCTTTAATGAGTAGACTGCGGAACTGCGCAGGAGCTGTTAGACGGGAAAAGGCGTGACTACAACGTGAGACTGTGCGCCGTGACGTAGGGTGCGTAGCGGAATGAACAACAGGCACATGTAGGGAATGGAATAATGCACAAAGGATCTTTTTTATTCACAATAAGGCGTTGTTTTGTTTTGTTGTTTACGTTTTTGTTTTTTTTTTTGTTTTTTTTTTTAAGATTTTGTGAACTTGTGAATAAAACATGTAGGGCTTACTCATCTCGAAATTCATTGACAAGGACAAAAACCTTACACTCTACAATTAAACAGAAGAGACATCAAACATCATCTGTTTTTGACTCAACATTCTTCAAGGAAATCTGGATCAAACTACAGTTATTTAGCCACAAAACAAATACATCTACATATTTAAAATATCAAAACATAATCTCTTATTTTAGTCACATATTCACAAGGTCAAATACCCTTAGGCCTATTTAAGTTAAAACCTAACCTAAAAAGCTAAACCTAACTTTTGACAATCTCTGAAATTATTTTTCATTTTCATTGACCCACTTTCTCACTGTTGTCTACACAGTGCTGTTTACATAACCTAGAGGGAGACATTAGAACAGTGTAGCTGGCATTTTTTTGGGGAGTATCCTATCTTGACTTGCTGGCTCTATTATTGAAATACAGTAGATCATTTGAGTATATCTTTCAAAAGTTATTTAACAATCAAATGATCAGTTGGGATATGGAAGTTGGTGTGTTTGGGCAATACATTCATAATTGTATGCTTACAGGACAAACATTCAAACGTTTGATCAAATAAATGCCATCATAGCAGCGTCATGACCAAACCCAGAGAAGAATAGGTGGAAAGGCCCCTCCTGCATTACACAACCGGAATCTGTTACTCACTACCCAAACTCTCTAAAGTAAAAAGCTGAGGACACGTTTGAAATAGATGACAATTGGGAAAAATCTGAATTACTTTTATACATACCCTATTGGGGACATTCACATGCAGTCACTGACCAGCAGAAGAAATAGTTAGTTATCAAAATCAAGTCAAAATACTGTATCTTTTGTTAAATATCAGTAACGCAGTAAAAATACAGTATAATGTCACTAATTCTAGCTAATAATTTCATTTTTTTTTCAGTTGTGTAATATTTCCTTGAAGTGTTATGGGTCAAACTCACCATAAACATGCATGCTGTACTGGAATGCTTTGACTGATCAGTGTTCTAGAGTCAAAGCAAACCTGTTTAAACATTATATCTTTATAGCCATTTAATCATAAACACTTGGTTTATTGGTTTAAACTGGGATTGGTGTCTTTTATTATGGCCTTATCACCATATACATTATGCTTTGAACATTTTAGTTCCAAAAAATATATGAAAACAATTTTGTTGTTCCTATCATGAAGAAAGTGCTAAAACATAAACATTGTACAAATATGCTAAAAAATGAAATGGTGTTCAACAATGGGCTGGGACCTCTATTTACAAAAGCTTTGTTTTTGTTTTTGTTTTTTTTTACTTTCAAAATAAGAGTTCAAAGTACAAGTCAGCAATAGAGTAACTGGTGATAACAAGTATTATATTTGATCAAACAAAATATGGCAAACATGACAATACAGCAAGATACATTCATAACATTGTGACTTCAGGGACACATTTTATATACAAATGCTTTATGGTTGTAAGCTATCTTTTAAACTTTTAAACTCTTAAAGGTCCTATATTACTTAAAATTGACTCTTGTGATCTTTAGGCCATGTTGAAATGTTGTTACCTCATCAAACACATACCCAGAGTTGTTTTGTTTCATTCACACATGTTTGAGTAATCCTTTGTTATTAGTCTGTCTATATCTCCAAATGCTCTGTTCCACTTTGTGATGAAGAGGTAGTTTTCACATTAACAGCTACATTTTACCTTTTGTTCAGTAGAGATTGGCAATTCCAGAGCTGAAATCATATAAATGATTCTAGTGAAGCTGTATTGAGTTTGTATTGAGTCACAGTGGAGCACTTCCTATATTACCATATGACATCATGAGGTGGAACAGAGAGAAGTCAGCCTAAATATGCAGGATGTGTGTCTTAAACATGTGTGAAAGAAAGAAAACACAACACCGGGTATGTTTTTGATGAAGGAACATTATAACATAGATCAGAAAATACCGTAATATGGGCTCTTTAAGAAGCATATACAAAAAAATGAATGAGAACATTACGTCCAGGAACATTCCTTCCCATAAACATCATAACTCAAGTAAATATTGAATAGAAAGCCTAGATGATGCTTAATAAAAATAGTACAGAAGTTATTGTTGAGGATATTTCTAGATTGCTGTGCTACTCAGGAAATGTACACTTTCTATTTGCATCTTACATGCGGCCCACGTCCTCTATGTAAACAACAGTTGAAATCAGCTAGAAGCAGTCAGAATTGGTTGACACATAGGAGAACTGATACACTTCAGGTTGCACCCCTCCACCTGCGTGGGTGGACCAGAGATAGTATAAGAATTTGTTACTTAAGATGTGAGAGAGAGAAGAAGATTGCACGGACTCCAAGGAGAAAGTGCAGTGCTCTTTTCACTCCGGAGATCAACTTTGTGAACCACTCTGACTCCTCAATTTAAATAAATAGCCCAAAGATTATTTCTTTTGTCCTTATGTAAGGTTTCATCTCAGGTACCAAAAGAATTGGGAAGAGAGGAGACGGGAGGTATATCAATTTGTGGGAGAGACCCTCGGGGTCTGGTGGGTCGGTAAAGACCGTACTGGGAATCATTAGATAGGTCTCCTCTGGATCCATGACATTAAAGGTGCAGTACAGAGAGTCACAGAGATAATTTTACTTAGATGACATTATAAACTAGTCAAACGCTGCTAACCACTTCCAAGGAACTGCCATTGCAACATAAGTGCGTCACAGGGCATGGTGCATTCAGGGGCATTGGGTATTTCTCTACCTCCTCCTCACACGACTTACTCTGCGTTTTCTTTTAGTGCATCTCACCACAAGGAGCAGAAAAATCAGCATAAACGCCATTAGGCTCAAACGAAGAACTCTATACCAGGGTATCCATGGGGTCCATGGCCTACAAAACAGACAAGTTCAGTTAAAAAGAACCAGTTACCACCATTATGGAATTAAAGTTTTGTATAACTTTGACACTAAGGGAACAAATTCTGAAACTTGCCACTTTGGGAGCAAAAAACTTGTACTGGCACAACCTATACCTCTTTTTTATTCTAATGTCTAGATGATGGTTACAGTTTACAGTTTCTATTTAGGGGAAAAAAATATTTACATAAATGCTGTATTTTATTAATTAAAAAATGTTAAAAATAAAAGCATGTTTTGTTTTTCATTATGGCCGTTTTTATTGCACTGAAAATCATAGAGAAACTGTGAGTGGGCTTGCATCTCTATAAACCTGAATTACCTGACTCATTTTTGGTCAGGAGAAAGGCCTCTACTTTCATTACTTTCCATGGAAATGTTGTTCCATTAGCTTCTGTTCCACACTATTCTAGTCCATGGAGAATGTACCAAGTTGCAGCTTTAACTTTCTATTTCCATGGAATCATGCAGTTGATTTTCCACCTCTAGAAGGTTACATACTATCATTTTAAATAGCGACTTTGAAGTTGATATAATTGTGCAAAATGTCTGCCACAGCAAGTTTCTGAAATGTGCCAAAACAATTCATAAAACTGTAATTCATAGTCAGTCCCTTACTGGTTCTGAATCTCTCTCTGATGGGTCTGATTTTGACTGACAGGTGAGTTGACAGTAGTAGAGGAGACTACAGTGGTCTGTGAGGTGGTGGGCACTGAAGTGGTGGTGGGCAAAGTGGTGGTAAGTCTGTCTGCGCAGTCATAGAGAGACTGACCTGAGGAGAAGCAAAGAAATATAATAATAATAATAATAAGAAGAAGAAGAAGAAGAAGAAGAAGAAGAAGTACAGAATAAGTTAAACACATAAAAACAGGTGACAACACACACACAATACAATACAAGATGACGGTGTGATTGGTTATATGGTGTAGGATTGTCTGAATGAACCATAGACTGTATATATAAATGGACATTGTTAACTATTAGCCGCTGCATTCTAAACAGGAAGTGAGCATGGGTGCAGTTTGGCTCCACTGATTCTGGCTCCAGTTCACTTACCATTGGAAAACTGTCACCCCTCTTTCCGTAACTGCTGCTGTCAGGTTCGTCATTTTGGTCTTAAAATGTTCGTATTAACCCGCTCTACGTAATCCTGGTGTTTTAATTTTGCCATTGTGTTTGTAACTCAAGATATAAACATTAATAACAGACAAATCAGGCGCCTTCTTTCCTCGAGGTCACTCCCGCTAGCGTTAGCAACAGGTTTGATTGACATCGTTGCTAAGCGCTCGCTCCCTGCTAAACCAGCGGCGCAGGCGGGAAGGGGCGATACCTTCAACAACCTCGCTCCGGATTGGCTGTTTGGTTGCTATGATACTGGCGGACAGAATTCCTAGTACGCAACTTGGCTCCAAATTCGCCTCTGTAACTGCTAGTCTCGATGAGCTTCATTTGATTGACACTCACACTCCCTTAGTCCACTCCTTCATACAGTCTATGGAATAAACAGGGAAGTTTTGAGTCCTGATTTGAAGAGAAAAAGGGAGTCGATGTTGCAGAGGTCGGGTGGGAGTGAGTTCCAGAACTGAAAATGTGGACATTCCGGTTGTAAGTTAAAATATATTACACTATATTGTCAAACTTCTCACGATCTTCATTTAATTTCCTTAATCTGGCTAGCATTGAGGCTGCAACCACATAATCTGGTGAAGTAGGGGCAAAACATTCCCTATATTGTTCTGGGGCAAGTTTGAACTGGTGACCTCTTGGTAAGTGGGTGAAATGCTTAACAAAATGTGCCACTGTTGCCCAAAACCTCAATTTTATATATAGATAGCATAACGCACTTGGTATATCTTTATATTTCATGACAATGTTCAAACTTGTCATCATCTTTCAAAACCAGTTAAACTGATCCTATGACTCCTATGAGCCTAGGACATTTTAATTAACATCAAGCTATTGTCGTGTATTACGTTGTGTACTTTCTGCAATGTATATGTAGTAATTCATTCATTCATTGCTTTTTGCTGAAACGTAATTCCAAAATAAAATTAAAAAAATTACCTTGTATTTTAACCTCATAGATGCAGCTGCTCTCTGCTGCCCTCAGAACCTGCACATACATTGGATCACTTTGCTGTTGTCTCACGCTGTTTTGGGCGACACAGTAAAAAGGCGCGTCTGTTTGAGCTAATCTACAGTGCAGCCGTAGATCACAAGACTCTGAGACCAGGGAGACGTTTGGGTGAGTCTGTTGATACCAAACATAAGCCACATTTGTGCCTCTGTCTGAAACACAGCGCACGGTAACAGGCTCTCCCCAACACGAAGGCCGGCCCACCACAGGAGAGATGGGCCGGAGTGCAGGTTTGGACACTGGAACTGAAACAAAGAAGAAAGGATACAATGGTATGCTATGTTATAATGCTGTTATCAAAAACATACCTGGAGCTGTATTTTGTTTCATTCACACATGTCTGAGTAACCCTGCATTACTGGTCTGTCTACATGCTCTGTTCCATCTTGTAATGTCATAAGTGGTAGTTTTCTAAGTTATCAGCTACCTTTTACGTTTAGTTCAGTAGAGATGGGCAATTCTAGGGCTGAAATTATCCAGATGATTCTAGTGAGGGTGTATGCAGTTAAAAACACAGTGGAAGCGCTTCCTGTATTGCCACATGACATCACAAGGTGGAACAGAGTGTTTTCCGTCTGACAGAAGCCTAAATATGCAGGGTTTGTGCGTTAAACATGTGTGAATGGAACAAAACACAACTCAAGGGATGTTTTTGATGAGGAAATGGCATTATAACATAGATCGGAAAACAGCGTAATATGGGCACTTTAAATACATTTTTAACCGAATAAAGGTTGAAAATATGCTGACTGGAGTCTTCTAGTTCAAATAGAGAATGTTCACAAATCGCCTGTTATTGATAAACATAGCAATTGGCACAACAGGAAGTTTAAATGTCATTGGTAGGTTATTTAAGGCTCAGTATGGAAAATGTGAGTGACAGGTTCATGCAGTGAGGTATGGTGATATTAGACTTAAGGCGACATCTGCTGTTTAAAAATGTAATTGCAAATTGCAGATTTATTTTTGTTAAACAAGACCTACTGTGCTTGTGTCTGCTATTTAGTTCTGTTCTATGTTTAGCTCTAATCTATGACACCCGTGGATCATTATGTTATAATTTGCACATTTAAAATTTTCATCTAAAACGACTTAATAAAGAAAACAAGTGCGCTTCTTTCCGTGTTACAAAACTCCGGTGCTCAGTGGACAGCCCCTCTTAGTGAGTAACAGATTTTTTTTATTTGTACCAAAATGACTACGCGACGCTGCCAAACCCTATGCGTATCATCGATTAAGAAAATAAAACTGAAGAACAAAGTAAGTACAGGGCATTGGGCGTATGCCAGTGGTGGTGAAAACTGGGATTGATCAGTAATATGGCGTCTTGAAGATAAGCGATTAAAGATTGCTCAGTCATGCACGAATCACTCCAAATATAAGGGTAAATGAGAAGAGGAAACAACTATAACATGGTTAAAAGCTCTGAAAAGTCGATTTTGCAGAATAGGTCTGCTTTAAGTGTTGAAAAATGGCTACATGACCTTCTTTAACCATACACGCATTACCCAGATTATGAGATGATGATTTTGCCAAACTATCATATCGTCAGAAGGATGAGATCATGATATGCCTCAATCAAATTTTTGTGTTTCAATTATTGTGAAAAGAAACATTGTGATTTTATGATTATTCACAACAGGGGCGGCACCGGGCTTGACCGGACTTGAGGGGGCACAGGCCTCCACTAGAATGACCGGTGCACCCTCATAGCCCCCCCGAAGATTTTTGTCCCACTTTCATAACACATCCAGTTTCGACAAAAAATGTTCAAATGGCAGCCGCAGAGTGTTCAAAATGAGATTACAATAAAATAAAAACAAAGCATGTTAGTGGGTGGGGGGTACGCTCCACTGTTAAAAGGCTCTAAATGAACATGTTAAGTGAGGACCCACACTGACGACCTTAGCACCATCTTAGCTCCTCCAACCAAAAATGTCTGGCGCCGCCCCTGATTCCCAGTTATCAACACCATGACCGAACAACAGTGAAATGTATTTAATCATACCTTCAGTGACAACAACCTCAACTGAAGTCATGACATCTGCGTAAATTTTGTCGATGCCAATCCAGTACATCCCAGCATCTTCAGACCGGAGCCCTGTCACTTTAATAAACAACCCTCTTCTTGTAGCGTCTAATACTGTCCATCTGTGTCTGGGTTTGGTTTCAGAATCTGCCAGAACTTCACAGGAGAGACGAGAGCTTCCTCTGCACCAGTACTTTTTGCTGAACAGAAAATGGTCTGTGTTGTAGGTGCAGTAGAGGACAAATTCACCCCCAACTTGTCCTGTGACCTGGGTCCTGTCACACTTCAGCTGAAGACTCACTGCAGCACAAAGGACAGGGGGTTTTGTAGATTGCGTAAGTAGTATTTAGTGTTGTCACGAAACAAAAATTTCAAACTCAATTTCAATACTGAAAAAAAACAATAGAGTGCTATTTTCAACATTAAATCGTAGTACTTTCTTTTATATGTGGCCTTATATCTGCGTAATCCCTCGTCGTCTAAGTAGGTTCCACAGTGTGTTCTGATACACCTCAAGATCATTCTAAAGCTATTCAGGAAAGGTTCAGAAAACGATTATGCAAAATATGACTCGGGTGACAGTTCACACCTTAAGGTAGTTCAATGCACTTAACTCACTGTAAACAACTAGAGTGTGTTAGATTCAGCTGTTGCAGAAGAGGGCAGAACTGAAGAAGCTATTTGGAAGAGTGGCAAAACATATTCACTCTAAAAACTTTTGTCCAGATAGTAGAGAAAAGGTATTCCTGCATTATTCTCTTGCATTAAAAGATACACACCAAAAGTTACTGGTGAAGTGCCAAATAATTGGTTCTGATTGATTGATATTAATAGGTAGATATTTGGGAGTTACAATAACACCGTCAGAAGATATTTTGTCACTTCAACAGAAATGTAAAAAAGACATAATAAAATATATGAATTAAGTAATAGACAAATGTGAAGAGATCGTCAAATTGTACATAAATATCCGTTTACACCCTTGTTTGAAAGACCTCAACGCAAACTGCTTAGTCTTTTTTGCAGTATTTTGTTGTGTTTTTTTTTTAACTGTAAATTATATAATCGTTATTCAGATTTTGCATCACAGTATTATTGATCATTTGATATATTGCCCAACGTGTGATGCTCTTGACAAAAACAAAACCAAAATTGTTCTCAGTCAAAATTAAACAAGAATTAGGCACATTTAAGAAATTACTAGTATAGGTAGTGTAAACAAAAAAAAGCAAAAATAAATAAATACAAATAAGATTGTAATAATAATAAATACTAATTAAAAAGCACTTACCATGGATTAGACAGACCACACAGAGGAGCTTCATTTTGTTTTACCTGAACGTCTCCAGACCAGTGCCTCAGGAAGCTGCAGACAAGCGGACAGCTGCTTTCTACTTCCTGTTGGTTTAACTTAACCTCACTTTAAACATGCAAGCCACGGGTGTTTCAGAGAAAAAAATCTGTTTGTTTCCTCACATAACCCTGTCTTCTGCATCCTTCCACCTGCTTTAATGCTGGTGGGTTCTACATGTATGTTTATGGTGGAATATTCAGCAGTTACCACGCTGACACAATGCACACATTAGCAAACGCTGCCAAAAAGTTATAAGATACAAAATGGATCTAAAGGTCCTATATTACACAAGATGGATTCCTGTGAGCTTTAAGCCATGTTCTAATGTAGTGTCCTCCTCATGACCATAGCCAGAATTGTGTTTTGTTTCATTTACACATTGTTTGAGTAATACTTCATTATTAGTTTGTCTACATTTCCAAAGCTCAGAATCCACTGGTCCACCGTGTGATGTCATGTAGTGGTAGTTTTCAATTTAACAGCTACCATCTTTAGTTCAGTAGAGATTAGAGGTTCAGTGGAATCATCCTAATGATTCTAGTGAAGATGTATGGAGTTTAAAAACATAGTGGACCTCGGAGGACTGCACGATTTTTAAAATAAATCTAACTGCAATTTTTCTCTTTCTTTTTCAAGACTCGACTGGTAGAGGCTCATGACTGAAGCTGAACGATACTGAAAGAAAAGTATGAAAGAGTATAAAATTTAGAACAGTGCATTTAATTCAATTTGAATCAAGATCAAGATTCAGTTTTGTTTTTTTTAATTATATATATATATA